>CAUYRH010068471.1:0-19449 GCA_963574655.1 Perodicticus potto
GAACATCGCTAAATGCAGAATACAAATGTCTTCATATAATAACGGAGAAATTGCCAGGAAGACTATGTTAACCAGTTTGATGAAAATAGTTAAGATTGTATATGAAACCAGCACATTGTACCCCTTGATTGCACTATTGTACACAGCTATGATTTAATGATAAAGATAATAAAAAAAAGAAAGAAAAAATAAAACACATGTTTTCATAGATATTTGCAGGAATTACACAGTTCAATCCTGCATGTGTGCCTTTGGGTATTACATGAGACTCGAAAAAGTTGAAATATTAAAGATTTTATTCAATCATTTAATCAAAAAATATATGTATATATAGGTGAAGTTTCTCTTTCCCCTCACTACTTTCTTTCCTTTTTAACCTAATAATGAGTAAGTTTTTTATAAAACACAATAACTTAAAAACCATAGTATCAATAATACATTGAACATGTCTTAAGCACCAGGAAATTTTCTATAAGTCTTATGTACATGCACTCATATAACCCTCTCAACAACCATAAAAACCATGTCCTATTATTATTTTTATTTTACAGATGAGGTTTAAAGAGATTAAGTACCTTGCTAATAGTCACACACTTCATAGCGCCAGAGACATGAATCAAATGTAACACCTTTTTAACCCATTTTCATAAATTCATAACAATTAATTGCCTCAAAAAAAAAATCTTAGTTTTCTTTTCTTTTTTTTTTTTTCAATAATATACTCATGGTTTCAAAAGCAGGTATTATAAGAAAAAGGTTTGTTTGACCATTAGGTATTTCTCACTGAAAACATCTGAAAGTTCAAGGTCACATGCTGCTAACATCATCAGAAGATGGCGTAGCTGTAAATCGCCAGAGTGGAGGCAGGACCCTGACGAGAAGGCAGAGGGAGAGAAGACACCAGGACTTTGAGCGATGTGAAGAGAAGGAGGATTATTGCCGTCAGTCTCCTAGCTGCTTACCACAATGATGTTGGGCCCCGGCCTGAAATGTAAAACATTTTTGCTACATCCCATAGGTTCTGTGTATACACGTGGGCAGCTGATAGTGACGCTGGTTTCTTTCAGGTGATAGATAAACCCTGCTTCCCTTCTCAGATGTGAGAGGTGCAACCCCAGAGTTATGAGAATGCAAGTTTACCAACAGTGCACTGAGCATAGTTTCTTCACACAGAGTAAGTATCTTCTAAATGTTTTTCTCCTTTAAGTAAATTATGTCTTACTCACTTGGCTTTCCCATGTGAACTTCAGGCTATAATTTGACAGTATCAATAGGAAGAGAAGTGAGACCAATAAAACATCATTATAAGCAATTAACATGCTTATGGCCATGAACCTCATGTTATAGACAGAGAAAATGGGAGAATTTTTGGACAACATGGAAAATGCAGAAAAATGTTTACCTGCAATCAGAGGCAGAGAACTTTCATGAGAGACAGTGGGGCACAGTGAAACCCCTTCAGGTCTGTAGTGAGACCACATTCCAGCCCTTCATTAGCCGAGACGAGGTCGTACAATCTCAGGAAGTGATCTGGGCTTTCCTTAACTTTCTCATTTCTGGAATATTGTGAGACTCCAGTGAGATAATCCACGCCACAATTCTACGAAAATGCTGCCATGTTAGAAAACTTTCGATAACTCAGTGGATGATCATTAGGCTTTCTATAGATAACTGCTGTTCAAAATTAAGTTTCTTCATTTTAACATTTGCATTATAAACGTGTATGTTCTAATACACACAAGTATAGCAATAGAAGTAGGTGTAATATCCTAATTACATGCAATATGTAAATAATCCTCGCAACCACTGGGAAGCTTCTATTTTCGTTATCCTCATTTCCTACATGAGGATTAGAGAGATTACAGAACTAGATACAAAGTTTCACAACTGGTAAATGTTAAAGAAAGGATTCAGCATAGGCCTAACAGTCACCAATATCCCTATCATTTCTATCATGAAATATATCTTCTTTTTATTATATAATTAGGAGTCCCTAAGGGATATTTTGTCAGGGCAGAAAATATATTGACTATGGGCTCATATTATGAAACAAGCCCCCAAACAATTCAAATCTATTGTAGAGGCAGACACACACACACATACACACACACACACATGCCATACATAAATCCACATGATATTAATGAATGCAAGGCAAATAAGCATGTCTTTGCTGAAATCTGTATGTGCTTGAAGCTATTTCTCATTTTCTTTACATAATACCACTTATCATAATACCACTATTCCCCAAGTAGCTTCTCAAGAAAAAAAAATTTTTAATTTTATACAGACAGAAATATTGATTTTAAATAGAAATAGCATTATGAGCTAAACTATTCAGAAAAGTTCTGAAAACCCAAGAGGTAGCCATCTATACATTAGCGTAGATGATAATTGCCTGCTTTTTGATGATGTATACGAATTTAACACTCCAGCTACCTGTTTCCATGAGCAAGTATGAAATACTTACCACTTCTGGCATCTGACCAACTAGTTACCTTCAAAAATTCAACCCAAGTCTGCATAAAATATAAAATTAAAACTTTTAAAATAATTTTCTTACATGTTTTACTATTACATTCTCTTTTAAATATTAGTAGTCCTCACAGCTGAAAGTCTCAGGGTGTTGAAAAGGTTATTCAATGATCCTAGAAAAATAAGTAAGGTCATGCCAGTGGTTTTTAACCACACTTTATGTATTTAATTGCAAATCACCTCTCCTATGCTTTCTTTCAGCATATATTGTACTTAACACTCTGAACATTAGCCCTCGGAATAAAGAGATGAATAATATATGAGTTGCTCTTTATTATGATTTTGAAGCCTGATTTAAAATTAATTTTTAAGACTATTATGGAATACCAAACGTCATGTTCACTTGTACCTGAATGCTGCCTCCCAACTGCAATGTGCTGTTTGCCACGGCCGTCTGCTCTATTCTCTCTTCCAACTTGGATGAATATTGACATAACCTCTTTCTATAGAAAAAGAATTAGGGATTCAGGGCTTTCCAAGTTTTTGCAAGAAGTTCATATAAAATTTGTAGTCTGTCCATAAGAATTACACCAAAGAAAGTAACAATTATTGGAACAAATATTAAATTATCTGTAATATACATGGGTGTGCCAGAAAAATCTTGTATTGTATTTAGTGAATATTTCTTAGGGAAAAAATTTTCATAAAATATGTAATATGAATTCTGCTGGGACTATGAATATGAAAGTAATGAATAAGTATGGGTTGTAATTTAACATAAAAATAATATTGGAAAAGAATGTTTTTGTACAAATGGAAGCTAAATGCCCAAGAAAACCTTCAGCACATCATGATTACACTCATCAGGTAAGATAAGAACTCCTTAATGTTTAAATAAGCATTTTGTGGCTGGTGGGTGCTCTGGCAACTATGAAAGTGAGGCCTTTTGCAATTGTTTGACAGTTTCCAACGTGTGACATCATCTCTCCAGACAGAACAGATTTGTACTGTCAAAGATTTTTTTTGAATCTACTCTATAGGCAGCACTGAGCTGATTTGAGGAAATGGAGAAGAAAGGAAAGAAGAGAAATAGGAAATAATTGATAAAGTGCTTCTCTTCAAATGGACTTTGTAGCTGATGGAAAGAATACACAGGCTAACTCATTGTCAGGAGGAAGAGAAAGGAAAATCATAAAATTGAGTAACAAAAAACACAAGCAGCCCTCATATCTACCAATCTCAAAAGCAATGTGCTTTATGCAAGAAACTCTACTTTTGGAAAGAAATTGAATAATGTAAACATAATAAACCATGACTATATCATCAAGGTGTTTCTATAGCCCCATAGCAGATTAAGGGATGGCCATGGCAAAGTTTGCTACTCAAAAATGTCAGGCATGGGGTATATTCTCCATTTACTGATGTCAATTGGGCTTGGGTCCCTTCCCAGGTTAACTGCTCGACATTCAGGATAAATTCCAGAAGTGAACGTTACCTACCTGTGACATCCTCTTCCCAAAGATCACCATGGTTGATGCAGCAAATCAGGCTGGCTCCACAGCATCGATTTCTTCTGCATCATTTCCTGTGTATCATACTAAAGTGAATTTCAATTCAATTTCCAGATAAAAGCAAGCCACTCTTAAAGTTAGGGCGAATGATGGGAGGATTTCTCTTGACGGAGACCCCAAATCAATAAACTTTGTTTCTGGATTCATTACTTGATTCAACAGATTTGAGACTGGAGTTTTATTATCCATGAAAATTATTCATATTTGTCACATCTGTAAAAATCACCGAGTAACACCAACTCCAACCGAATCGATGCTACCACCATGCAGAACAATAATGAAAACCTCAAAACACATTCTGATGGGATGATGGGCAATTTTATTGATCCTGCTTTACACATTCCATAATATTAAACCTTTAGTTTGGTACAAGTCAAGGAACAACTTGAAATGCCAAGTTCCTATAGAGAAGCAATGTTGGGGTAATGTAGGGTTGGCAGGAGGCAGTGTTTCCGCCCAGGTGGAGGTGGAAAGCAAAACAAGCCAAAAAGATTTGGAAATAGTGGCAACCAGATATTGTTTCTAAATAAAGACAAACATATACCTCATTCCTCGTGAAAGAACACAGCACATAGTTTTATTAATGGAATATTTCCCTGGGATAGTTATCAAAGACCACAAAAAGAAAAACTGTCACACATACACAGATGCTTATATATCTAAAGTTATTTGTCCATTATTGAAAAGAGATTACTCTAAAAGAGACCCAAGAGAGCAAAAAAAAAGAGACGTTCATGTCCTTCTCCTTTCTCAGACTATCAAATACACCAAAATGAAGAGTTTGATTTATCAGACAGGGTTTTAACTGAATGTGTCAGCATGGAACACAGGTGCTATAGCAAAGGGAGAAGGGATGAGACGTTTTCAAAACCAATGTCCCTTATATAATCTATCCTGTGGTGGACAAGGGGTGAGACAGGTCAGGTGGGGCTGATCAAATGAGCTTTACCAGTAAACACTTCTGCATAGATTGTTCTTTTTTTTCCAGTTGAATCCACGTTTCCAAGGATAACTTTTATTCCATTCAACAAACTCCTATTTTTAATAGCTCATTTAAACTTTTTTTAAAACTATTCATTACAGACTGCAAAAGGCTCTGAGAAGCAGTTGGAAATGGGCTTTGCACTAATGTGATAAGAGATATCTTCTAAAACATAAAATAAAATAAAAGCTGGGAGAACATATGGTGCTCACCACTCAGACATCTCTGGCATTTTAATAATGAAATCCACCAGAGAACACTGGAGTTTTTTAAGAAACAAACAAAATACTTCCATAGCTCCAGGGATGCTCTTGCTGCTCCCATATTTCAATTAACTTTAAAAGATGATATTATTACATCTTTTAAGTAGCAACCATAAGAGTCGGGCAGGAAGAAAACTAGTGTTGATTTTGAACCTGCCATTGTGGATCATGCTGTGCAGTTTGCACGTGGTCACTCTCCCATTAGTCTCTGGCAACACTTGTTCAAAGTAGGCACGACTGTCCTACTTTACAAATAAGGTATTAGAAATGTTCTCAACATCTCACAGCTTTGAAATGTCACAGAAGATATACCCAGATCCTTAATTCATGAAATCAAAATAATATGCTAAGTAAAACATACCAGGGAAGCCGTGCTTACCAGAACCAACAGGCCACTGATTTCACAGAATTGACAAGCTGATTACCACGGCAAGGAACAGCGAGATGCTTGAGTCGTTCCCAAAGGTCACACCTACTAAGTATGTTAGGACCTCCAAGAAGAGCCCAAAGCCATCCCAACACATGAATGCTATGGGACTTCAAAGAGTCTATATCCAGGGAAAGTTTTAAAGGAGGGTTTTAAAACACAGGGCAAAGAAAGCATTTTCTTTACTTTATTCTGGCTCCCCTAGAGATGGGTGTTGTAATTATGTGGGGTGAAAAAATGGATTAGAAGAAAAATATCATTTTCAGCTACATCTTTAGGGTTAGATTCCTTTTCTAAAGGTGTCTATTTGATTGGAGAGAAAAAGTAAACTACAGGAAATGGGTAAGAGGTAATACTGAGAAGAGGAGTACGATGGTGGTGTAGAAGGAACGCTGAAGTGAATTGGGTACTTGTTTCCTTCTATAGGTTAGCACATGCAGGGCACAGTAAACTTTCGAAAAGGCCAAAAGCCTGTGACAACTCCAGAAGAGATCAAAGAGACGCTGTCACCTTTGTAGAATGCCTACCTTTCACCAAGTATTTATCTGCCTAATTTTCATACTATGTGTAATCATCACAATGACCCTGAAAGTACAGTGGCACATTTAAATTTTCCAGATGGGTAATCTAAGGTTCAAAGAGCTTAAACAACTAGCCCAAGGCAAAACAGACTGTTGGACAGACTTTTAAATCCACACAATTCACAAAGCCATGCCCTAGGCATTATCACTGTTCTGTACTCACCTTATTTGTTGGGAAGATTAGAGATGGGGGTTGGGGGCTGTGTGTACATGTGTTTCTATAACCCAAACCAAAGCGAGATTTACAAATAACCGGGGACAAAGGTTGGCATATCACATGTCTGCAGTGCTCAGCCCCAGTCGCTCGCAGCTGCCTCCCCATAGCCATCCATTGTAAGCAAGGTGGCCACTCCAGCCACCGTTCAGGTGTACTGGAGAATTAATGATCCCTTTCCCATCTGTCAGCAACCCTCAGCTAATAACATGTGTGAGCTTTTGTTAATGTTTAAGAACAAAACTTAAACTTTTCTTTCTTTTGTTTCACAGAATGAATTCCCAAGTCAATGAGTTATGGGGTAAATGGCTTTGGTTCTTCACCCCGAGGTGGAACACTCTAAGGCATACTAGGGCGACTGAGCTTCACCTGCCCACAGAGGCACCTGCTCACGTAGTGCCCTGGCTTAGCTTCATTCCCTTTCCTTTCTCACTCTCCCACTTGCCAACTCCATGATATTTTCTGGGGCAACTTCTCAAATAAACCTCTTGCCCCCAGTCCTTATCTCAGGTCCAGCTTCCAAGGCAACCCAACCTAACACAGCCGTCAGAGGGGAGACGGAATTTGAATCGGACCTTGAAAGAAATGAGTGGAATTCCAAATGGGAGGAGGATTTAAAAAATGGAAGCCAGATATCTTTATTATGATGTGATTTTTGTAGACCAAACTATTAATTTAATATCTTGTAAGCAGTGATGCACATTCTATCATTTGCCAGTAACTTAAAATATACCATCAAAAATATATAGCCTATACATTTAAATTTCATCCTAAGAAAATACAAAATTAATGCGTTGCCAGAATTGAACAGCTTAAAAGTAAACTATAATGTTAGTGTAGGAATACCCATAATTACATATATATTCAAATATTTGGTCCATTTCTCTTAATTTATTATTGAGTACTTCTATTGCAAGTGACGTTATTTGTGACCAAAAAACCCCCAAATTATTGCAGCTTTCATTCACTCTGAAAAGGCAATCATTCTTCTATTATTCTCCCTTGGGCATCAAATTCTTAAGCAGATAATACAATGAACAATCACTGGGTTCAGTACTATCAGTCCCTAACATAGTTTATGTAATTTTCTTTTGACCTCCTATTTAGTCACAAAATATACAACTATTTTTCTAGTTTGAAAGAACTCCATCTGTTGCAATGACCTTTATTTCACTTGATTGAAAGGATTTGTAGGCTATGCATGCTTTTTCCTTGAATTTCAGTTAAGTTTGCCTCTTTGCCAATAAGGAATAGTGTGTCTTGCCCATAAGGAAATGAATATCCAACTATAAAGTACAGAAAATTTTTATTTTCTTTTGAATAAATATTTTCTTAAATTTCACAACAATTTTAAACAATTTTTCCTCCGTTTTCTCAAGACTTCTAGGTTCCTCTCTTTGTTAAATAAAACATAACATGCATTATTTATATTATATTTTTCCTTTTAAGGCTATTTTACCCTGCGTCAGTTATCTCTTTTGTGATAAAAACATGCCATTCATTTGGGGGCAGGACACAGTTATAAGAGGGACTTTACCTAACAAATACAATGACTGTAACCTTGTTCTTTATACCCTCAATGAATCCCCAACAATAAAAAATAAAAATAAAAGTATGCCATTCATATTTTCGAGTGGTTTCCTTCTATCTTTATAAAAATTCTATTATTCGGATGTGCTCAATAAAAGTGCCTTGATTACTAGTCTTTCTGCTACTTTGTTTAAAAAAATACAGAGTTATCTAGTCAATTTCTGAGGTTTTTCAAGTAAATGAATGGATTGCATATATGGTACAATCACAGTAATTATTGGGACAATTATAATTATTACATCAGCAGTTTCATATATTTCATCGTAACATGCAAGAATTAATCAGTATTCTTAAATTCCCTTTCATTAATTTATGGAAACCATACATAACATTGAAAATGTCAACTCTCCCCAGTATTTTTAATAATTTATTATATTTCATCTCTTTAATCATGAAATTGATAAAAACGTTAATTTACCTAATATTACAAAAAAATCATGACATAAAAAAGAATTGCTAACTTGCCTTTACCTTTCTATTTAATTTACTTTTTTCCAGTTTTTTAGACTTCATTCTGACTATTCTATTCAAAATAGCTTATTAACTAGGAAAATGCGATCATGGAAACATATGGGGCTACGGTATGTATCATTAAGTGAAAATTACTGAACCAGATTTCCAAAACATGCTCCATGAAATACTCGTTTTCAAGATATTAATAAATGTCATTTACAACCAAATTAGTGCAATTTTCATTACTTCGGAATTCTCATAGTTGAATACATAGTCTCAGAGCTAGTGCTACTCTGTGCCAGATTTCCTGAACGTTTTTATCAGAGATTATTTTTTCCAGGAACACCTTTTTAAATAAAATATCGCATGGAATAAAAACTAGTCTAAGTAAAGAAAAAACATCTCATGAGTAAAAGCTAATCTAAGTGAACAGATTTCCTTTTTTCACCCTATGCTACAGAAAAGCAGAATCAATTGTAATACTTAGGTAAACTTCACTGGTTCAGGTACACCAATACACACCCTTGGTTCAGTTAAGATTATTTGTTTAGTTTCCATCACCAATTTTTCTTTTTTAGAATATGCTCAATTGTGAGCATGTCAAATAATTTTATATACAAGTATTCTGCTAATTCTCTTTCCTGCCCCAAACAAGAAAAATTTCTGCATCTTTATTTTGGGCTACAATATACCTGGTATGTATATCTATTTCACTTATCACAGTCAATAGAATTTATTAATTTTCTTTTTTGTTTTCAATACTAGCACTCTTAGTATTTTAATAACAGGATTTGGACTTAATTTTCATTGTATATTTTACAACAGCCTGAGAGATTAAAGTAAAAGTAAAGTTTCTAATACGTTTTTTCAGATGTTGTCTAATCTATCTATCTATCTATCTATCTATCTATCTATCTATCTATCTATCTTTTAAAGAATTGATGGACTTTTATTACCAATAATGCACAAGACTGCATTCCAGTGTCAAGCTGTCTTTTTAAAGATGTAAATTTCTTTCCAGTCCAACTTGACTTTCCACCTCAAATTTTTTATCCCCAGATGTTTCTATTGATGATTGCTTACTTCCTTCAGTACAGTTTTTATCTTTCAACTTTAAATTTACATAAAAGGGGAACCAAAAACATGGTGATTAGAGTACAGCAAATTAGGTTCTACAATAGTCTAATTAGTAGAGCAATTTGTTCCATTCTTTTATTAGGATATTCCCATCACATCTAGAGAAAAAAATATACAAAACAAATGAGGCATTTCAAAGTCTTATTTAATTCTATACCTCATTTTAGAAAGAGGAACTACATAGTTGAAAACAAAGTGAAATGCTGAATTTTATAAAATTTAAAATGAACAATATAAAATGAAATAATGTAAAATTAAAATGTTTAAAAATACAGCAACATTTTCAAACTCTATGACTAAATAATCAATCTATAATATTGCTAAAGTTTGAGTAGTCTTTAAAATTTGACCCACTTCTTATTGTTCTCAGGAGAAATTCTACTATTTTTCTTTTTTGAGAGAGAGTCTCACTCTGCCACATTGGTTAGAGTGCAATGGTGTCACCACAGCTCACTGCAGTCACAAACTACTAGGCTCAAGCAATTCTCTTGCTTCAGTCTCCCAAGGAGCTACAGGTGCATGCCACCATTATCTGCTAATTTTTTTTTCTATTATTTAGAGAGGGAGTTCTGGTACTTGCTCAGATTGGTCTTGAACTTCTGGCCTCACGTTAACCTCCTGCCTACCATTCCTAGAGTACAAGGATTATAGGCATGAGACACAGCGCCCCACCAGAACTTCTTGTATTTGTGTAAGGATTCATAATCTTTGTGTATAAATGTTTAAAATAATATATATGTTTTAATAATCAATTATATTAAATTAATATTATTAAATAATATTTAATATATAATTATTCATAAATAATAATATTTAATAATTATATATTAATAAAGCATTAAGAAATTATATATAAAATATATATATTTAATATATAAAAAATAATTATATATATTTGTGATGGAAATAACTGAAATGTGTTTAGCAAAGTGATATTAAATAAATTCATAATGAAATACAATACAACCTCTATGAGTTGACCATCTGAGCGGCTGTAACAAACTGGTCAACTTACACAGGTGGTCAACATAAGAATCAGGCCTTATTTCATGAGGAGCATGTTTGGACTATGAAAATTAGGCCAGCTTAAGGAGATGGTTTGGTTAATGCAGGGAAGTGGTCAACTATGGACATTCTACTATATATTTGCTTGATTAATACATTAAATATCAAGATCTAGTGTATGAGCTAACTACTATAATTTTAAAACACTATTATAGTAGGTAATACTCAGCAACTCAACCAAGATCATAGTTATTGGTAATACTATAATAAAGTTAATGAAACTAACTGAATTCAGGCTGTAGAGACTCCCTTTTCTTTTATTTCTGATTAATGTGAGGGTGCATATGATTAGGTTACATTGTTTGCATTTGTAAGGTAAAGTCCCAGTTATAGTTGGGTTCTTCACCTAGGAAGCGTGACATACACCCATACATTTCACCCATTATGTGGGAACTTACAAACCACCTGCCTTCATGAATTTAATTGAGGTTTTCTTTGGTGTGGACTTGTAGTTGTTAATCCACTAGTTTCAATCTAGTATTGACTACATGGGATGCTTTATTTTTCATTCTTGTGATACTGTAGTTAGGACCATGTTGGCCAAATCCTTGAGGGTTATTAGAAAAGATACAAAGTCTCCATCTTTTTTTAAATGGCTGAATAGTATCCATGGTATACATGTACCACAGTTTATTAATCTATTCATGGATTGAAGGGCATTGGGCTGTTTCTACATCTTTGTGATTGTGAACTGGGCCACTGTAAACATTCAAATGTAAATATCCTTATGGTTAAATGACATTTTCTTTCCTTTGGGCAGATACCTCATAATGAGATAGCAGGATCAATGCGAGATCTACTTTTAGCCCTTTGAGGAGTCTCCATACTTGTATAAGTTTGCAACCCCACTAGCAGTGTAGAAGTGTTCCCTTCTCTACACACCCAAGCCAGCATCTGTTACTTGGGGACGTTGTGATACAGACCATTCTCACTGAGATTTAGTAATTTTCAAAGTGGTTTGTATTTGCTTTTCTCTGCTGGTTAGGGATGATGAGCATTTTGTGTGTGTGTGTGTGTGTGTGTGTGTTGGCCATTCATCTGTCCTCACGAGACAAAATTCTTTACTTGTCTTTTGCCCAGTTATTAGTGGGGTCATTAGCTCTTTTCTTGTTGATTTGCTTTGTAGATTTTGGTTATCAGCCCTTTGTCAGATGTTTAGCATGCTGGTACCTCTCTCATTTTGAAGATTGCCTCTTTGCTTTGTTGATTATGTCCTTAGCAGTGCAGAAGCTTTTTAACTTGATCGGGGCCCATTTATTTATGCTTTGTTGTTGCTGAAATTTCCAATGGGGTGTTAGGTTTGCCACAAAAATTTTTGCAGATCATCAATTAAATTATTTTTGGAAAGCTCAAAGTGCAGTAAATGTATTCCTCTTTTTTACTCTTTGTTTTTGGTCAACATAATGTGTTTACATCAACATAATGTAAGTGTGCTGCAGAGGTTTAACTATAGGTTCGAGTGTGTCATCAGATAAAGGTTGAAAACACCAGCCTAAGAGTTTGTATACAGTTTCCAATCTTATCTCCTTCTCCACAGGCAGGGGATTTGAGGAAAAGGAATGTATATCTAAAATATATGTCACATCCTTGGCGCCAACGGCCTGTGGGCAGAAGTTAATTTTAAAACTGTTAGGTGTAGGGATATGGTCACGTTTGGGGCATTCTGCTCTTCCTGGGGAGTGGTGGCATTGATAGAACGCTAATCAAACTTGTTTACAAGTTTTCATAGGCCCAGAAAATGGAGTCCATGTCCAGTGGTAGGTGCAGGGAACCGGCATCAATGGGAGTATTGCTGTGGTAGAGACTAAGATATGTAAATTGTCATCCTCGATAGCAGAAAGTTACAGTCAATGCCTCAAAGAGAAAAATTAAAAAATAAAAAGGAAAATGTATTAGTTTAACGTACAGCATTTTTAAAAGGCAACAATGAGTTAGCTGAGAGAGTTGATAGAATTTGACTTGAGGGAGAGAGGAGATCAGGAAACTACAATTTCTAGAATTCTGTGATTCTCTATTTGAATACAGAAAACTGTTTTATTTTTAAAAAAGAATAAACCAGAAGATGAATTCAGATTATCTGTCCAATAATAAAAACCAGAATTTTATTTATGGCCATCTAATTCTATATACCCTATCAGAGTTTGAATGCAGATACTACAACTAGGAAAAAAACAAAACGTGTAAAAATAAAGGAATATTTTAATGAAATATGCTTCATCCATTTCATAAGATATTATGTAGTCATTAAACATTTTGAAGACTGTTAGCAATATTAAATGCATATAAGTTAATATCAAGTGGAAAAACACAATGCAATGATTTACATTCAACATGGATTCACCTTGGAAACAGGTGGGAAGAAGTACATTAAAATGTAGTTACCTTTGGAAAGGAGAACAATGGTTCTTTATGTTTTTCTCTTTGAATTTTATGGATTTTCAAAATATTATATAATGAGCAAATTTATTTCATTTTTAAAGTCTTAGAAGTTTTTAAAAAACCTACAAAATGATTACAGATTTCTCAAGGTTGTATAATTTTCACTAAATTTTCAAATTTGATCAAAACCAGCAATGGTAATTTGAATTTATGAACCTAATATAAACGGTAGTATGCATATTATTTTTCCTATTTAATTTAAATTAAAAAGTTTTCCAGGTTAATAGAAAGTATATAGCTTTCTACAGAAATAGAAATTTGGGTGAGGGGTTATAACTTGCCAAAAGAAACTTATCTTCCATACAGTAATACTCTCATTTTCATAATTGCTACATAGTCAGAAAGAGGGTTTTTACTACTTCTAAAGGTAATTTATAACTCTTTTCTTTTATATTTTTTCAATGCACAAAACGGTGAAGGTATAATATTGTGAAAATGCATTTTTCCTGTTATAAATCAGATTTGAGTGCTAGAATGCATATATTCATGTACTTGCTTTGCCAAAGGTGTAATAAGAATGCACAAAAGAAACACCAATAATTTATAGCTACATGATGCCACTATTTCAAGAAGAAAATTGACAAGCTACCAATGAGCATCTCTGGTCTGTTTGAGTTTTGTCACTGAGTTATTTCCCTGCTGTTTTAACAGAATTGACTAAATGAGGTCATGCAGATATTATCCTACCACTGGCAACTTGAATTGGCTATGACATTATTCAGTAAAGACATGCTTCTAGGCACTAAAAATCCTGAACTTTTTGCAGTTCCCTGTGTCCTAAGAACAAATATATCATCAGTCAGTCCCTCCAGAGGAGGATAACATGCCCAGCTCTGTGACAGGCACAGCAGGGACTCAGAAAAAGGGGTTTGTATAGTCCTCTAGGTGTAGCCCTGACATTTGAATGGTATGTAGTGCGGGGAACCCATAATATGCAAATGCAGGGATTTGTGATAGATGTCACATAAATGCTGTAGGAGGGAAAGTGCAAGTAGTCAGGGTAGGCCATATATTCCAGAAGTTAGCATTTTGACACAGACAAGTTTCTCCTGAATTTCCATCAAAATTCTAAGGGGATAATTATGTTTCTACTGCATAATGTGCTTTCATAGCTGTATATAAATAAGAAGAATGCATATTCCACGCGTAGATTTGCTATTTTTTTCAATGAACAAAGCTAAAATAGAGAGCTTAAACAGAAAAACATACAACGATAAAGTTGTTGATTAAAATAAAATTGTGAAATACCAATATAAGCGAGGTACTCAAATCTTCTGCTAATTTGCTTGCCCCAAGGAATTCAAGATGAGAAATCTGTAGCCTTATGGTCTATCACAAGATTGCTTACGTGTACATTTCTACTTCACACATAACTTTACTGAATTTATTCCAGAAGCATTTATGTAATGTGTCTTTTCTCTAGGCAGTAATTGACAGTAAAATTATTAAAAGTAATAATTACTTTATTTGTTTTACTTAACTGAACTTGTCATAGTCATCTGAAATATTTTTGGTAGAGCTTTTGATTACAGTTTTTTCCCTTCTGTTTCTCTCATGCAGCTTAATGCAGTGAATGTAGAAAAAGACTTAACTGCCCTTCTCTGGGAGAGTTTCATGCTATCAACAAAACAGGCACTAAATCCAAAGTAAAAAAAAATTGATTTTGTGATTGACTTGTTCATTAGACACGAATGAGTTTCCTTGTCATGCAAGGATCCTCTTAACATAGACTATGATACTTTTGGCAGTATTGCTGCAACTTAGAGATAAAAAGCACAATTCAGAAACATAGGAAAAATAATCTTCCACGTTGTCTTTCCACAAAGGTCACCGACAGATACAGTAGAGCTGGTGAGTAGGTCATTTTACACCGTTAATATGTCTACACCCTCATCATGATCTCTTCTGAAGTGTAATTCTGTCTTGTGCCATCATTTTTAATACAGGATGAAATATTACAACTAGAAAGGAAACCACTAAAAGTTTTTCCTACAACTAAAAACCAAGAGATGTTTTTACTTCCAAAGCTATGGGTAGTAATCAGTCTTGTAAGTAGAATTTTCAGAAATGGGTATTATTTTTTTTCTTTTAAATGATTTCAAATAATTACTGTTTAGTCATAGTAGCAGAACTCCCCCATTAGGGAGTTATTTCCTCTCCACTAGAGAGTTATTTTTCATATAACTCATATTTTCATATTTTTCATATAAACATTTGTCTACTAAATATTTATTGAACATCTATGGTCTGTGAAACCTATGGTAGTAGAGTTCTAAGGGATAATTATTTTTAAGCAGTTTCTCATGCAAACTTCCTGTGGTTGGAATGTCTGTTAGGTACACCACCCCGGAGAATATTGGCATGTCAATTAGCTGAAGGCAAGGACTATAAAAATGATTTAGTTTTCAGGTACCAGTTAGGGAAGTGAGTTAGAAAGAAACAGCCAAAAAGGTAATGAGTGCATACTTTTAAGTTTTATAACCTTTAAAATTTTGCATAAAACGGTACATGAATGTTATTTGAATGAACAAATTTTTGTGATGTATAGACTGAGAGAAAGTGAAGCCACAATCTGAGATGCAAATTGAAGAGTTCATAACTTAAAACGTGGAAACATTTTAATACTGGTAACATCCATGCCAGTCAGATATCTTTAAATTAGACATAAAGAGGACTAGTGTTGAGAAGACAAAGTCTCAGACACTTACAGGGCTGTCAATACACATTTAATTTGTAAAAAAATAAGGGAGAGCTAAAACTTATGAATGAGGTTGCATTTTTCCAACATTCTAAAACATAAAAATAGAATGATGTTTCATGACGTTTCTAGATTTGTATAAACACTGAAAAGCAACAAAAAATGCTATATTGCAAATTAAAGTGAAAAAGTTCATATTTATATTTTTTCTTTATCATTTATGTTTTCACATGTACTATTTTATTTCATCATTGGAAAAAAACATGGGAGTAGGAAAAATATGGAGCCTTTTCAGGGGACAGTGTCTTCTGGGTTGTAGTAGTCAGCTATTTTCACAGCAAGGCTTATAAGTGTGCTAAAACCCAACAGTTTACAACAAAAAGCATTTATTTTCCTGTGCGTGTTCTACGGGTTCACTGTGATTTCCTCTGTCGAAGATGGACTCAGTCTGGAAGGCTCTATCTTCAGGCTCTGATCTGGCTAGGCTTTAGCTCCAGACTGCAAGTTGAAATCAAGATTTCTCCACGTATACCCAGGCGTTGTGGTAGGCGCCTGTAGTCCCAGCTAATCAGGAGCCTGAGGCAAGAGAATTGCTTATGCCCAAGCATTGGAGGTTGCTGTGAGCTGTGACGCCACAGCACTCTACCTAGGAAAGGCAACACGGAGTCTGTCTCAAAAAAAATTTTTTTCTCCACATATTTCTTGCTAGAATCCATGCTAAAGAGAAAAGTTTATGCTCTTCTCATGAGAGCTGGGTAACATGAGTAATCACATATAAGGCCACTGAGTGTGTCGTGTTCTCATTTCTTTGGCCAAAGCAACCATATGAAGAAGCCTAACATCAAGGATTAAGGACCTACATAGGCCACTTGCTGTGTGAGAGGGAAGGAAAGGATAATTGCCAAAAAAATTCATATTTTCACAAGGGAAATATATGTCCTACTTAAGAGGAAAAGTTGAGAAAGACTTCTCAGAAAAGATGGTAAAAGTTTTTAAAATCCCCGCCCCCAACTTTTCAGGTAAATTATACGATATTAAAAATGTACATCTGGCATCCTACTTTTTGCTTATTCCTCAATTGATGCCTCACTCCTGCATGCCTCGTTCCCCCAAATTACCAGCATTTGCAGTGTAGTAATGACCTTACTAAGTTCACATACGTGTATACTGACCATTATTGATAGAATCATGGTTCCCAGAAACACAATGGATATTATTAGTAGAGGGGAGGCCAGGGTACACACAGAGCTTTAATTGTAAATAGCTGCATTATAGAATACTAAGAAAGGAAAGGGGCCACAGGTGGAACCACAACTTGTTCTCATGAGAAGTCTCTCAAAGCTGTATCCTCACGTAAATTCCAAGTGGGAAACCGTTGGGCACTAGAACTAACCACTGAATACTGCACTCTACCTCTAGCAGAAAAACTAACATAAACTATTAACATATAATATTTACATAAAACATTTTTTAAATCCTAAATTTTCGTGTAATTTAAATAAAAAAATACAAATGAGAAAGAAAACTTGATTTATTGTCTGGTCAGATAAAGACTGGTTTCAGTAAGTCTTGCGAAGTAACATCCACCATAATATTGAGATTATGGGCAGATGAGCTTCTTCCATCCCTGTAGATGTGTAGATGGGGAGAATTAATGCGATGAATATGTAATGTTCTCTATTTTGGATCTATAACTACTTGATTATCCACTCTCGTGCTGATGGGCCATATGGGTTGTTTTCAGTTGGATTATTGTGAATAAAACTGTTTTAAACATCCTTTTACAAGTCTTCTTGTGGACATATATTTTCATTTCTCTTGGAATGAAATTGCTTGATAATGGGTTAACGTATGCTTAAATTCATGAGAAGCTGTGAAACAATTCTCAAAGTGCTTTTACTGCTTTAGACTTATATTGGTAATATACAGAATTTCCAGTTGCTTCACACTCTTGCCTTCATTTGGTTTTATCATACCTGTTAGCCATTCTAATGTGTGAGTAGTTCATGTGTAATTTTAATTTGCATGTCCCAAATGGTTAATGATGAAAACATTTCCTATGTGTTTAGTGAACATTTGAAGTATCTGTTCAAGTCTTTTCCTAAGTTTTACTGAGTTCCTCATATTATTTACTATTGATTTTCTTTGAGTTTTATATGTATTCTGCATTCAAGACTACTGACAGATACAGCTACTGCAAATGATTTTTTCAAATATTATGGCTTCCATTTTCTTAGTGGTATCTTTTAATTAAACAAAGGTTTTAATTTATTTGATGAAGTTTCATTTACTACTTATTTTTCCTTCATAGTTGATCTTTCTGCCCAATTAAATACATATGCTATTTTTATACTTTCAAAACAGAGTCATTGTCTGATATTTTCTTCAAAGATCAAAATGTTTCTGATTGTATATGAAGCACATTCTGCCCTATGATTGCACCAATGTACACAATTATGATTTAATAAAATTATTTAAAAAAAAGAGTTCAATAGCTCTGAATTTTACATGTAGGCTAGACTTTTGTATATGGAGTGAAATGGGTATTGAAGTTTTTTGTGTTTCTCTTTTTGGTCGATGGACTTATCTGCCTGTATCTGCTATAGAAATCCACTTGTATCTGTTAAAAAAAAAAAAAAATACTTGTCTGCAATATTAATGGTATCTTTAAAACATGAAATCATCCATTAGAATTCCTTAGTATTTTTGTCAAAAATCAAACTGACCATATAAGGATGAATCTGACAGGAATAATACTACTCAATTTTGCACAGTAATGAAAAGTAGTGTACCTGCTTTTTCCATTAGTGTAGTCAGCCTGTGACTAGAGAGCACTTGAAAGGTAGCCAGTATGATTTAGGTAAGCAATTTTAATTTAATTTTTAATAATGAAATGTCAATGACCATGTGGCTAGTGGCATCTCTGTTGGATGAAATAGATCAGGGACTATTCCATTCCACCACTATATCTGTCTATTCTATGGCAATCCCATTCTTGAGAAAACATAGACTTAGTGTAACTCTTAACTATAAGCAGTGCAATTACTGACAATTTGTCCCTTTTTTTAAAAATTAAGATTCCTTTGGCTATAGCAGATTCTAGATGTCCCCAGATAAATTTTAGACTCATTCATTTCTTCAAAAGATTCTGCTGGAATTTTTATAGGTGATGTGGAAATTATTGAACCTTAAGTTATAGGAAAAATTGACATCTTAACAACATTAAGTCTTCCAATCTATGAGCATGACACACTTTTTCATTCCTTTAGATCTAATTTAATTTTTCTTAGCACCATTTCGTAGTTATCAAAGTAGTGATCATGTACACTTTACTTAGATAAATTATTAATCCCCTTGGTATCTTTTCCATTTTTTTTTTTTTTTTGAGACAGAGCCTCAAACTGTCACCCTGGAGAGTGCTGTGGCATCACAGCTCACAGCAACCTCCAATTCCTGGGCTCAAGCGAGTCTCTTGCCTCTACCTCCCAAGTAGCTGGGACTACAGGCACCCGCCACAACGCCCGGCCATTTTTTTTGGTTGCAGCTGTCATTGT
>CAUYRH010068472.1:0-13964 GCA_963574655.1 Perodicticus potto
GCAACCAAAAAAAGGCCAGGCGCTGTGGCGGGCGCCTGTATTCCCAGCTACTTGGGAGGCGGAGGCAGGAGACTCACTTGAGCCCAGGAATTGGAGGTTGCTGTGAGCTGTGATGCCATAGCACTCTATCCAGGGTGACAGCTTGAGACTCTGTCTCAAAAAAAAAAAAAAAAAGAAAGAAAGAAAAGCCAATCTTAGCACTACCTGTCCTGCACCAGCAGGAGGAAGGAGACCCCATCAGGCTAGTTCAAAAGTCAGATCTCCTCCTCATGTGAACAAGGACAGTCCAGGCTTCCCAAGGTTGGTGGCTTCACACATTGGAATCATATAACTCCATCTCCACACTCAGTAATTTGGTGTCCCCTGTAGCATAACTACAGAGACAATGTGCTAGGAATTCCACTAAAAATACCATGAAACCAAAGATTATGTCTGCCTTCTTCACCAGAGTAACCTTGGCACCTTGAACAGGTAGGTGCATAAGATTTATTGAACGACTAATTGCATCGGTGGTTAGGCCAACAAGAGTAACTGCTTGGCCCAGCAGTTTTATTCTCCTTACAAGTTTCTTTTTAAAAAGTTGCCTCCAAGCCTTGGTGTTGAATCTGATTTCTTCTCCAAGAATTCCCTCTGTTTCTCTCTTCTTAACCAAATCCTAACTCATTGTATTGAGGCTTAGTTCAAATTGCCTTGCAAGCCATCAGTCCTTTTCCTTTACCTGAATGCCCAGAATGACATGGGCCATAATTATTTGCTGAGAATGGGTCAAAGGAAGAGGTTGAACTACGAGTGGATGGGGCACAAGGGACATTCTAGGAAGCACAGCATCTCTTCAGGGAAGAGAAAGGCATGGTATAGCTCTATGTAGAGGTGAGAAGGGCGAGGTTAGTGGCAACTCCTTGGGGCAGGTACCTCGGAGTCATCCTTGACTCCCCTCCTTCTCCCAGATCCCACATCCAACCCAGCAGTGGTCCTGTCTGCTTGACATATCCAGACCCTGACCACCTCTCCCCACCTCCTCTGCTTCTGTGCAGCCATGGTTCCCACTCTCACTCCAGACATAACTTGCAGAACCTCACAGCTGGTCTCCCTGCCCTGCCCTTGGCCCTGTATTTTGGTGCTGGATTTTCAACAGCAGCCAAAGGGCACCTCTACTCAAAACCCTCAAATGGCTTCCTACATCATACGAAGTAAAACCAGGCTTTCCAGGGGCCCCCATACCCTTGACCTCACTCACCCTGCTTACCCAGCCTCCTAGCTGCCCCTAGACACTGGGCACATGCCCACTGAGCACCTTTGCTCTAGCTGCTCCCTTTACCTGGTGTGCTTTCCCTCAAAACACCTGCAGGTGGGCCTCCCTGCCACTCTCAGGCCTTTTCTTTCCTGCCACTCCCTTTGTGAGGCCTGTCCTGGCTACCCTATTAAAACTGTGAGCTCGGGGGCAGCGCCTGTGGCTCAGTGAGTAGGGCGCTGGCTCCATATACCGAGGGTGGCAGATTTGAACCCGGCCCCAGCCAATATACCGAGGGTGGCAGGTTCAAACCCGGCCCTGGCCAAACTGGAACAAAAACAATAGCCAGGCATTGTGGTGGGCGCCTGTAGTCCCAGCTGCGTGGGAGGCTGAGGCAAGAGAACCGCCTAAGCCCAAGAGCTGGAGGTTGCTGTGAGCTGTGATGCCAAGGCACTCTATCAAGGGTGACAAAATGAGACTGTCTCTAAAAAAAAAAAACTGAGCTCTACTGTGATACACCCTGTACTCCGGCCATCTCACATACTACAAGGTATGTGATAACTTATTTATCATCCTCCACACCCCTGCCCCAGCAGGAGGGCAGGGCTTTGTCACCCTCCCCACTTTCCCCCCAGACCTGGCGCTGGGTAGATGTCTAGTACACATTTGCTGATGGATGATGGATCAGGAGTAGACAAGTAGAAAAGGTAGACAGGGTCAGATCAAAATAGTGGATGGGGCCTGCTCTAAGCTGGGCTTTAGGGAAGCTGGGAGAAGGGGCCAACTGACCATAGGTGATAATATTTGGCTACCCTGTGGAGGACCCTGAGCCATGGCCCAGGCAGGGCGACAGACAGCAAGAGGCACAGGTGTCTGTTACAATCCAAACTGTCCCTCTGCCTGTGGACCAAACAGTTTTAGGAGCCCATCTATAGAAATAAGAGCCCCAGCACAAAGATCTGATGTAGAAGTGTTTATTGCAGCATTGTTTGAAGTAGTAAAAAACAAACACAAAACCTGGAAACAACCTGGATTTCTAAAACTAGGAGACTAGCTGAATAAATAATGTCTCTGCTCTAAGGACTAGCATTTAGCTATAAAAAATAAGTTATATATAAATGGGTGGATCTGGAAAGATGCCCATGATAAACTGTTAAGTGAAGGAAGAGACTGTTATTGAACATATTACAATATGATCCAGTGTTTTAAAAAAGAATCTTATGTGCATATATATAAAATATATGCACATTTATCTTTCAACGTGTTTGTCTTAAGCATCAAAAAGTAAGAAAAGAGTCCATTAAATTGTTACCATTGCTCATTGTAGAGGGATGGGATTGGAGGGGAGAAGGGAAAACTTCTGCACAATTTACTTGCAATGACAGGCAGTTACCACTTTTACTTAAAAAAAAAAAAAAGGCCAGGTAGGTCCCTCCTATCCTGACTTTTCTCCCCCAGGAGGAAACACTTTGCCTCTGCAGTGCAGCCCTACATTCAGCCAGAGGGTCTCACCTTCCAAGCAGCCGGCCCCATCCATCTACTTGCCTCCCATCCTGATGGCCCAGTCCCACCTTCGGCCAGCCAGCATGTGCCAAGCCAACGGGGCCTACAGCCGGGAACAGTTCAGGCCTCAAGCCACCCGTAAGCGAGAAGACCTCAGCTGGGGCCTCTCACCTGTCTGCCTGGGCGGGACTGGGGACAAGCAGCCCGCAGGGCAGGTGAGCAGGTAGCTCATGCTTTTCCTACTAATATTCTTCAGCCTTGGCATATTAGCTTGGGGGTGTTCAGGGTGCCAGGGAAACCAATAAGGTGGTCCCCTCTCTTTTTTTTTAATTTTTCCAGAACTCTCATGATTAACTGGACTCTACCAATCCTTGATGAACATTCAGCTAACAGCCTCAAGGCCACTCTTCTCTTGCCCTCGCGTGGCCCCTGAAATTGAGCTCCTCTGCACTCTAACCCACTCATGGAGCCATTCCTCCCCTCTTTCCACTTGGCATCAGACATCCGTAACTTTTGGCCCGGATGCTCCTCACATCTTCCTACACCTGCTACACACAGGTTGCCACCACAGGCACCACAGAGGCCCCTAGGAGGTTCCTGCACCTTGCTGTACACCAAAGCAGTGTGCGGGTTTTGACAAATCCCTTTTCTTGGTTCCTTCACCCTCTTCTGCCTCTGTTCATGTGCTATGCTCAGATGCACCCACAGCAGAAGAGGCTGGGTCTTCAGAAGCCCTATTGACAGGGCCCGGGCACTTCGCAGAAGGTGTGTGCGAATGGGAACACAGACCACGGCTGGGGCACGCTTCACAAACCAACTAGGCCATTTCTGGGCCCTGCAGGAGATCTGGAGAAGGAGAAACAGAGACTCCAAAATATCTTTGCCACTGGGAAGGACCCAGAGAAGCGGAAAAGAAAGGCCCCTTCTGTGAGACAGGAGGACCCAGCCCCTGAGCTGGACCGGTTCGAAGAGCGTAAGCCACCCACGGGCCATTCACGCTGTGGGCGGGGGCGGTGTGTGGAGGGATCCCTGAGGGCCAACAGGTGAGAAAAACCATCTGACAACAGAAGTGCTTCCCCTCCCTGAGAGGCAGTCTGCTACCCCACACCCCGCATGCATCTTGGTGGCCCCCAGCATTCCACATGCTGACGGCCCTTCTCTGCTGTCCAGTGGTGAAAGAAATCCAGGAGAGGAGAGAATTCCTGGCTGACATGGAAGCCCTAGGACAGGGCAAGCAGTATCGAGGACTCATCCTGGCTGAAATCTCCCAGGTAGAAGAAACCACCGGGGAAGTGGGGAGGGGAAGGGCCAGCCCTGGCTGTGGGGCTCAGGAGTCAAGCTCTAGCTCACATGTGGCCTGGCTCCTCAGGTTTCTACCCCTGATACCACCTTTCTCTGATGCCTTTTGCAGAAAGTACGGGAGATGGAAGACATTGACCACAAGCGGAGTGAGGAACTTAGGAAGGCTCTTGCCACCCTCAGTCTAGCTCCAGCGACAGGGCCAGGATAGCCCAACCTTGATCCCTGGAGCCCACCCCTTTGCCAAGCAGGGTGGTCCCCAGGTCAGCCCAGCTACATCAAAGGGCCACACAGCACTGCCCTGGCCTGCAGTACCTTAACACGTACACAGCAACCTAGCCCTGCCCAGGGAGGCCGAGTCAGTTCTTGGCGCCTCCAAGACCCACAGTCACAGACACGAGCTTCAAGTCTTTTCTAGCAGAAAGAGCCTCATCCCATCCACAGTGAAAGCAAGGCCCTGCCCCCCCACCTTGGACATGTCTATAAGGGCCCTCTTCCCACCACCTCCAGCCTCTGTGTGTCCTGCTCATTTAGTTTTCTAAACTTGGGAATAATTTTGATTCCTTTCTTCCTACTTGTCTTGGGTTCTGCATATTTGACTTCTTACTGCATTGGGCAAATGTTCAACCACAATGATTAACTGGCCAATAAACCACATTTAACATGGGTCATTACATGTACTATTTTGTTTTCAGAGGGATAAGGCTTATTTGTTCAAGGAGATAGAATCTGTCAAGCACAGATGGTCCCCAGATACCTCTTTGCATATTTTAAGTGGAAATGGGAACCAGTGCTCCTGAGTACCCCACAGCTGGGCACTGTGGTAGGTACTGAATTTCACTCATTTATTATCTCAGTAACTTCTGGGATGGTTCATTATCCCTCCATGAAAACTAAGACTCACCAAAATACTACCACCAAGGGCATTTAACTAGCAGTAGCCTGCTCAGCCTTAAAAGTTAGCTTTACGTGTTTCCACTAACCCCATGATCCACAGAAAGAAAAGAACAGGGGTGGGAGAGGTCCACACTAAAAGAGTCCTGGCATTGGAGTTCCAAGCCCAGCGTGTGCTATGTGACCTTGGGCAGAACCCACAGCCTCAGCATGTGTTTGCCCATCTGTGAAGCCCTTAGGGGCTGCTGAGAGGAGTCACCTGACAAGGCAAGCAGCCCCCACCCTTGGCCCAGTGCACAGTCCTTTGGTCCCCTTCCCTCTGGCTTCTGAACCCATGAGCTTTCTCCAGTATTCTGCCATTTTCCTACCCCCATAAACCACCTTGTCTTCTGCACCTGAAGGAAGTCACAGAAGCCTTGGGTCACATGACCCAATTTGGGTTTGTAGAGTTAGTGGGACCTTATAAGTAGAGAGCCCAGATCTAGGGCTGGCTCAGAGACATCGCACGGGAAGGTTGTGTCACATACCCTGGGGAACCTAGGGGCAGAGGGTACAATTTGATGGGAACATCTGTCCTCTGCTTGAAAGGCCCCACCATAAGGCAGCAAAATGGACAGCGCCAGGACAAATTCTGCCAACCCTTGACAATATGGTATCTGCCTACCCTTGTTAAACTCAAATAATTTGTCAACATTTACAAATTCCACACAAAATCTGGATTTCCAGCTTCTCAAAATGGAAAACATCTGGCAATACTGTACCCACGTTCATTCCCAAAGGCTACTACTGACTTGTATGAGAAACGCCCTCTCACGCTGTGGCAGGCATCCAGTTGACCCCTGTCCCCACTACCCTTGTCTCCTAACACAGAAACAGACTATTGGAGCCATCTCATAGCTTACACCAGGCCCAGTTCACATAGGTTACTTGCCTGGCCCCAGAAAGGCCTTACAGTTGGTGGCCCCAAATCCAGGCCAACAGGCATGTTTGAAAAGAGGCCACCAGGGGTGGCACAGCACAGGGAGCCACCCGTCCCTACAAAGGACGAGGATCCTGCCCAGTGGCAGGCAGTGAGGGCCAAGTCCCTCTTAGAGGGCAGCCTCAACATGGGCCTGGGACCCCTGGGCACCCAGGGATGCTCAGCCACAAGGCATGGCATAGCAGGCAGGAAGGTGGACATGGCCATCCCCTGAGGCTGCAGGGCACTGCCAGCTGAGGTTGTCTCTGTTTATTGTTGGTGAGGAAAATCCTCACAAGTTAATACAGTGTGATCTTTTCCCAGAGGTGTCTTCAGGGAGGAGGCCTGGGGACGTCCCAGAGATAGCTTATAGCAACAGTGCTTTGACAAGGAGCTGCTGGGCACCTTCCCTGGGGAAAAGGGGGCTGTCCCCATCACATCAGCCATCCCTGTAGAGCAAGTGGCCATCGGTATTCAGTGGAAGTGCATCAGGGAGAGGAGATAGACTACTGATGACCACCAGTGGGCACAGGCCCCTGGACTTGGGATGCTGGAGGAAGCCTAAATTAGAGGTCAGACTATGAGTTAAAGAATCAGGATTAGCACCCTCCCCAGGCTGATGATCAGGAACCAGAACTGCATCTGGGGCCTGCCCCCCAGAGGCCCTTCCGGAGGACTGAGTACTAGGGGGTGTTACACAGGTAACCACCTGCCCCAGCATGGCCATGGCAGCTCTGAGAGGTGAGGTTCCCCATGGAAAGAGGGGAGATAAGGGCAGCACTCCCTAGAGCTCGGAGGAAGCGGGGGCAGGGATTTGCCCTTGAAGCCCATTTGTGTCTGACAGCACAGACCACTCAGTAGTGAGCCCAAACTTAGACACTTCATTAACAGAGCTCTTCAGTGAGCAGAGCCTGGGATTCGGGACATCCCTACAGACCGGAAGACAGAGAGTCAAGCCAGGGCTAGGGCAGGAAGAAGCCACTGTAGCCAGGTCCTGCTTACAGAACACTGGAGGTGGGAGACCCAGGCCAGAGGTCACTGTGGGCAGAACTCCAAGAGCTAAGAATCCCATCTGGATGTGGTAGAGGGAAGACGGTCCAAGCAGCTGCCCTGTCACAGCAGGGGCTGGGCAGGACAAGGAGCAGACATGCTCAGCCACTGCTCCTCCCTGAACCATGGGCCCCTGTTTGCTCCTTGGATCAGTCACAGCATCTGGAGTCATCACAAACAGATGGGGCAGGGCTGAGTCACAGCTGCCTGGGCCTCAGAGAAAGGCAGATTCTTTGGCCCCAGCCTAGCTGGAGGACCTTGCGGAAGGAGAGGCCATCACCCAGAGGCTCCCTCCCCTTAAGTCATCTTTCCTCTTTACTGATCTAAGAGAGGCGGGTGACCCCCTGCAGGGAGCACGGCCCAGGGGCTGGTCCAGGAGCAGGCAGGGACAGTCCCTGGCTGGCTTTCCTCGCTGTTAGCTCTTATCCCCGGGAGACTTGCTTTTGGTATCACGCTTGTTTCCTAGCAGTTTCAGCACCTTCATGGTCTTGAACTTCCCCTTCTTCTTGCCCTCAGATTCAGCCTCCTTCTGGAACTCTGTAGCAGAGAAAGGGGAGCACTTCACAAAGTGGGGAGGGAAGGTTCACCCAGGGCAGGCCCAGGGCAGTGATACAGGCCTGGGTGTATGGCCAGCAGGGGGAGCCTTGGACAAGTCGCTTCACCTTTCCCAGCCTCCATTTCTGTATCTAGCAGATAGGGAGCATACCCTCTCCCGGGGTGCTGGCAAGGATCAGAAGATAAACACACCAAAAGGCCATCTGGGAACTCTGAAGCTTGGCATTCACTTACCCATAAAAGGCTGGAATCACTAGGGCTGGTGCCCACAGTTCTGTGGGTAACATCACAAACACTGACAGAAATCATCTGCCCAAGCCCATAATTTTACAGACAAGGAAAATGTGGGTCTTTGAAATGGACTAACACCAACTGAGCTCTTTGCAGGGCCAGGCCCTGGGCTAAGTGCTTTACTGGTCATCTCACCAATTCTCAATACATGCCCGGGAGGGGTGCCAGTACCACCCCTATTCTGCAGATACTGAGAGTAAGAGTGGTGAGTGACTCAAGTTAAACAGCTAATAAGTACCAGAGGTGAGATTAGAACCCCACAGTCTGACTGTGGCCTGAGTCAAGACTTAACCACAAGGCCACAAAGTGAGTCATTGGTGGGACCAAGATCAAAACCCAGATTCCCTGACTCACAGTCCAGTGCTCTTTTAACCCTTCCCAGGACGCTCTGATCGGCAGGGCGTACTGCTCCCCACCCAAACCAGCTGCATTTCCCCACCCTGGGAAAATGCCCCCATATGCCACAGTCCTCCTCTGTGGGATCAGGGCATCCCATGGCCACCCTCCAAGCCTGGGCCACCCTCCAAGCCTTCCTTTCTGTACCCAGGCCTCCCTTGCCACACACAGCCTCCCCAGCAAAATAGAGGGTGGGAGTTTGTGCACACCCATCCCTGAAGCACCTGCTACCAAGGTCCCCCTCAACCTGCCCCAACCCTCCATCCTCCACACTGCAGTTCAACTTTCAGGTGGGCCAGAATTCCAGCCTTATGCCCAGGAGAGGCCTCACCCTTCTTCCTGATCATGGCTTCCAACATCTTATCTTCCTCTTCTTCCCTGAAGTGAGAAAAAGAAGCTGATCACCCCACAGCAAAAGGTATTTGAGCCTGTATTTGAACCTGGGCAGCCTGACACCACTAAGGAAGATGCAGCAGATAATCTGGGTGGGCTGGGATTGCCGGCAGGAGGGCATAGCTGGCATGGTGTGGTGGTCCTGGGCTCTGCCAAGAAGCTGCCCCACACATGGGGCCCTCGGCACAGCCGGCTCTGGGCCCCTCCCCCTGGAGTCCCTTGGCCAGAAGCCCCGCCTTCAGTCATGTCACCTCTGCCGGTCCTCGTCCAGGCAGTTCACAATGGCGTTGCGCTGCTCAATGAGGGTCACAAGCTCCTGCATCAGCACCTTCTCCCGGCCACGGTCCTCCTCTGTCCAGTCCTTTTCTGCCCAGGGAGAAAAGCAGGAGGCATGAGTGGTAGGAAAACCCTCCTCCCCCTGGGAGCCACTGCCTAAGTGCTTTGGGAGGGCTGAGGGCCAGCCCCATGCTGGATACCAAGAACACAGGAAGAAGGGGCCCAATGGTGGGGTTCACAAGTTCTCAGGGAAATAAAGCTGTGATAAAAGACACTAAGAATATTAGACAGCCTACCAAAACCCCATAGGGGCCAGGGCAAGGCCAGCACAGCACGGCTCTGTGAGCAGACCAGCACGTGCCAAAGAGTTTTGTGTGGGTGTTCACTCATTCATTCCACAAATGTTCATTCAGTGGCTTCTTGCCAGATATGAGTGGGCCAGAGTGAGGCCAGGGGTCTTCATGCAGGAGAAGCAATGTGACCCAAGTGGCATTGAGATAAGGCCATGGGAGAGGGCAGACCTGCTGTCCCTTGGGGCTCTCTCCCCTCCAGGCCCAACCCCATGGAGCTAACTGCAGGGGCCCACCTGGGCCTCAGTATTACCTTCTCCTCCCCCACCCACCCTGTAGGCTCCAGGGATGGGCACCCACCATAGGCATCGCCATACTGAAATACATATCCTGAGGCCCCCTCAGCCACTGTCACATTCCCTTACCCCTCACCTTGCCAAAATTCAAAAGCAGGTGACCCAACCTAGTTCTGGACTTCTGGGGACAGGGCAAGACCTCAGAGTCACCACGAAAGTTCAAATCCCACACTGGGCCTGGCACAGTGGCTCACACCTGTTACCTAGCGCTTTGGGAGGCTAAGGCAGATGGATCGCTTGAGCTCAAGAGTTTGAGACCAGCTTGATCAAGGGCGAAACCCTATCTCTACCAAAACTAGCTGGGTGTTGTGGCGGGCATCTGTAGTCCCAGCTACTCAGGAGGCTGAGGCAAGAGGATTGCATGAGCCTAAGAGTTTGAGGTTGCCAGGAACTATGATGCTATTTATAGCACTCTACCAATGACAACAGAGTGTGACTCTGTCTGAAAAAAAAAGAAAAAAAGAAAAAACGAACTAGGTATCACTCCAGGTGCCTGTAGTCCCAGCTACTAGGGAGGCTTAGGCAGGAGGATCACTTGAGCCTAGGAGTTTGAGGTTGCTGTGAGCTATGACATTCTACCCAGAGTGACAGAGTGAGACTCTACCCCAACAACAACAACAAAAGACAAATCCCATTCTGCTACTCCCCAAATCTGGGACCTGGGAAAGTTATGTCCTTAGTGTACATGTGGGGAAACTGAGGCTCAGGGAAGTTAAGTTCTTGACCAGCATCACACAGTAAAGGTAGAGCCTATATTTGAACCTGGGCAGCCTGACACCCCTAAGCGATGGCCCTTATGGAATATTAGATTCGGGACCTTACAAATTAGCCTCACCCTCCAAAGACAACACCCAGGACAGGCTGACAAGCTCAAGGTGTGCAGTTACCACACCGCGTGGAAAGAAGCCACAGTCAGCCCAGGTCCAGGCCAGTCTGGGAGGCAGAGGTGCTGTGCATATTCTGGCCATAAGGTGTCGCTGTAGCACCCTGAGCAGTGGCCACGCCCTGCCAAAGCCAGGGACATTCTGTGGCTTCCCAAGGACACTCCAGCCTCCTAAGTCCCCAGTTCAGTAAAGAGGCACAGCCACCATCCCAGCAGACGGGAGGGGCCATGTATGCAGAGACAGGCCCAGGCCAGAGACACAAAAAGAAGCCCAACTCTGTCACCAATGGGCAAGTCCCCCCGGCCTTCCCTTTCCTCATTTGTGAAGTGGGAACAATGGCCCAGAGTGGGCACCATGCCTGGGTCATGGGAAAGTAAGTGGTCACAAGCCCTGGCTTCCAGCTCTGGACTCTCCACAGTCCTGTGGCCTCTGCCAGCAACTGCGATTCAATGCATGTCATGGCCATAGGACACATGAGGGCCCTCTCTCATCAAACCCCAACTCAGCCACAGAAAACCATCAGCACCTCTGAGGGCACAGAGAGTTGCCAAAAATACCCTCCTCTGAGGTGAGGACCTCCCATCCTGTCTAGCACTTGAAGCCACTGAGGGTCAGTGAAGCTAAGCAACATACCAAGGTCACGCAGCAAGGTGACCTATAACAGGACCGTCTGACCCCATGCCCAAATCGGGCCAGACTGTTCTCGGGCCTCATGCTTACCAAGAGCCCTCATGCCTGACACCATGGACATCCACACCCCCATGCCATCCATACAGTTCCTTTTCCTGGCCTGGCTCTGTGCTTCTTACCACCTGTGACAGTCTCTCCCATCCCCCGGGGTCCTTCCTGACTCCCCCTCCCTGACTCTGTCACCAGTCTGCCTGTGCACTCCCCACTGAGGCTCTTTCTGTCCACTTGCCACACACCCACAGGGGTATAACAAGACCCACTCCTCTGCATCACCTGTCCCCTGGGGCAGGTGCCAGGGAGTCTCTGCTCACCTGGCTTGTTGAGCAGGCACCGAAGCTCATACTCGACGTCAGCCTGGCGCTGCTCCAGGTTCTGTTGCTTGAAGCTGGGGTGGGAACAAGGCAACTGACCCAGCCATCGGGCCCTATGCCACAGTGATGGGGGCAGGGCAGAGGTTCTAGGTTCTAAGCTCTACAAATTCCGGGAGGGAGCCTGGTGAGGGTGTGGGGGACTCACACATAGATGAGCTCGGACTCCCGCCGCACCAGTAGGTGCTTCTCGTGGATGAGCTTGAACCAGTCCACCAGCATGTCATCCTCACCGCCCTCTGGAAGCCAGACAGTTGCTGAGGGCAGGGCTCAGCCCCCCAGGAATAGAGGCTCTCGGCCCTGGCCCAACCACCAATGCCCGCACCATTCACGCCGCCACGCAGCTTCTCCTCCAACAGGACCCCACGGTGCTCCAGGGCATCCAGCTGGCGCTCAATCGTGTCCACCTCTCCATGGATATCCTCCTCTGGGATGTACTGGTCAGCCTGGACCTGCCCAAAAGTGATCTGATCACTGGAAGGATGACCAACCCCTCCTCCACCTGTCCCCCTCGGGCTCAGGCTAGGGCCAGGAGCTTATCCTTTATGGTGGCTGGCACTGGCCACTGCAGGTTCCAGGGGCCCCACCCCAGCCCCTGTGCCAGTGTGGTAAAAAGGCAGGGTCCCACTGTGGGGAAAGGCTCCGTGTAGGGACAACCATAGCCTCTGCATGCCACTGGTGGCAGAGTGGACAGACACACCAGAGCAGGCACAACTTCCCACCCTTCGTGTAAATGCCTCTCTTGCTCTGCCACACCAGAAAGGATATCACAATGTCAGTGAAAGTGATCCTACTACAGAGATAAACTTGAGAACACTCTAATCGGTTTAAGTAGCAGCATATCTTGTAAGTGCTTTGATACTTGAACTATTGTTAGGAACAAATGAGATGTACCATACGCTACTCTTGGTTGTGAAAGGTTAATATGTTCTAAATCCCCCTGGCTGCAAGTCTTCAGTCTAGATCACCCAAGAGCTCCCTCTTGCATACCTGAGGGCAGCTGCCCAGATACCCAGCCTCTCTAAGAGTCCCACAGCCAACTTTCAGCTGCCAAGGGGAAGGAACCGAGCCTCAGCCAGCCAGGTCTCTGGAGCCCCGGGCCACTACCTTGCGTTTGATGAGTGGAAATCCATGTCCTGGGGCAGGTGGCCGCACTGGCTTGGATCCCTTGGTGGCCTTCTTTGTGGTAGGGGATGCTGCGGGTGATGGCTTCCGGTTAAAAGGATTCTCCTTGCAGGAAGACTAAAGGCAGGAAGGCAGAACACAGGGTAAGTCTAGGAAGGAAGAAGTCAAGACCCCAGCAGGCCAGGACCCCTGGGGACAAGAGGGCCCAGGCAGAGAGAGACTCCCTAAATTCTACCTCTGATGCACTCAGTCATTCAACAAACCTTTCCATTTCCAGAATACCTCCCACGTGTCAGCTGCTACACTGGGTGCTTTTTACACATTCTTGTTTAATTTTTACAGCTGCCCTGCACAGTGGGTGCTATAATGCCCACTTCACAGCTGAGTCAATTTAAATTCAGAGAGACTCAGGGCCACACACATCCCAAGGGCCCAAGCTGGGGTGAGACTCTGTGTCATGGCCTGGGCAGCCATTAGCATTGAGGGGCACTGGTCAGAACATGGGACTCGGTGGGGGGGGGGGGGAATAATGTAATGAAGAATAATAAAATACATATATTTAAAAAAAAAAAAAGAACATGGGACTCAGGGCAAGACAAGACTACAGTGGCTCATTTAGCCACATAGCCACCTTCTCCCCAGTAGGAACTTTGAAGCTCAGAGAGGTGAAGCAGCTCACCAGCATCACCCAGCCAGGGGTACAAAAGCAGGATCCCCATCCATCTAGCCAGCAGATGGAGGAGGAGGGTGGCTCCCTCCCTGCCCAAAAAGGACCCCACCCTCTGCTGCCCAGCCCACCATCCACGCATCCAGAGCACTCAAGCTCTGTGCCCTTCTGTCTTCTGAGGGAACCTCTCCCCTCTCTGAGGCCAGCACCGCCGGGTACCCTGACCACTGAGGCATGGCAGGGCCATTGCTCCTCAATATCAGTGTTTCCCACACCGACAGCCACATTCACCAGTCTACCCTTTCATTCGCCCAGGCTCTGTTGATGCCAGACCCTGGGATGGATGAAGCTGCATTAAGCTGCATTAAGACCCTTTCCTTGCCCTCTAGTGGCTCACAATGTGCTCCGTGAGACAGGAGTAACAGTTGATCTGGAAGGCGATCTGGGTAGGAGGGAGGCTCCTTCTCTGGAGACTCAACCTCCCTGTCATAGATTGGGGCAGCTGGCGCTCACTGACCACTCCTGAGTGCATGTGTTTGGGCCCCTGGGCTCCAGCGGTCATATGGATGGTGGTCCCTGTCCTTGAGATGCCCACAGCCAGGTCAGGGGGAGGTGCTGAAGTGACTGTGCCACTGCATACAGAATTTGTAGTGGGCAGGGAGGGGGTCAGCCCCCAATAGGCAGAAGTGCCTGGGACACACACGGTTACCAGATGCATCTGTTGAATGCTGTGGGTGG
>CAUYRH010068475.1:0-80496 GCA_963574655.1 Perodicticus potto
GCTTTCATATGAAGGCTAAAACCCAGTTATAGCACAAGAAATGGGGAAAAGGACAAGGGAGGGGAGGGAAGGAGGATACGTGGAGGGAGGGTGATTGGTGGGATCACACTTACGGTGCATCTTACAAGGGTACAAGTGAAAATTACTCAAAGTAGAATAGAAATGTCTTCATATAGTGATTAAAAGACCATGAAGGCTACGTTAAATAGTTCAATGAAAATATTTCAGATTGTATTTGAAGTCAGCACATTGTGCCCCATGTATCATTGTATCCAATAGGGGGGAGCTTCCCAAACCCACTTCTCTCTCCCATCTTCTTTAATTTAATTGTGTATTTAAATAATTTTAAACTGTCTCTATCATCACAATCTTTCTCTCTATTTATGTATATTTCTCTCTATTTCATCCATGTGTATATCATACACACACACATGTGTATGTGTGTGGTAGTAGAACCTCTGTAAGTTGACCATCCAAACGACTGTAACAAACTGTTCAACATATGGAGGTGGTCAACATAAGGAAGTAGGCCTACTGTACAGATTTGTACATGTGGTGCATTCAGGTCTATGAAAATTAGTAAAAATTAGGTCAATTTAAGGACATGATCAATGTATATTATATAACCATATACTTATGGTTTACAGTATTACTTCAGGACAGAGAAGAATGGAAGGTAGGAAGGAAAGAAGGAAGGGAGGAAAAGGTACATATAAATAGATTATGTTAAGGCTCAACTTCACCAGCTATGACTTTTTATAGCCTTATATTTTTCCCAATTATCAATAAACTTATTGTAAAAATACTTAAGAGATATCTCATTGTAAGTCAAATACACCTATATCAAATTGAAAATTTAAGGTATTTAACTAGAAATATTTAAGACATTCATAAAATTATTAAAAGAAACCCATATTTCATTCAATATTTTTATGTGCAAGGATTCCAGAGCTGAATAAAATCAATATTTCGGATATATTTTGAAATATCAGATAGTATTTTTGTACATTATTCATTGAAGACTAGCCTTTTATTTCATTAATCTATATCACACGCCTTGACAAAAGACAAATGCTTTCGTTAATCAAATTTAACATCATGACATTCAGTCTAATATTTTAAAACATAAGTTATTAGGTATAAATATTAATGGATTTATTTTCCATTTTTAACTAAACTAAGATATGCCTACAGTGAAAGAAAAATCACCCCTGCCCCCAAGTTAGTCTGCTATCAACATTTCGGATTTACTTTTCATTTGTAAAAAATATACTTGCCTCAGGGCATACCTAGAAAACAGCAAAGATACATAAATGTTTATTTGTATTCAAGAAAATACATGCTAAATTTTATCTTTTTTCGCATATTTAACTAAAAATAAGTCATCTTAATTTAAGCTGTTAAAAGAGGAAGAAAGTGTCTTCTTTCATACCAATAGACAGAATGAAAAATGTCAACTTGGTTGCTGAAAATTAGTTGGCATTGAACACATATAGGTTGAATGCCTGAATGAGGAAAATACACAAATGGGTAATAACTACCTAGTATGGGAAGTAGGTAGAAACATAATAAAGCTTTAGACTAATAGCAAGTAATCTGACAAAACTTTGCTTTAAGGTGGCGAACACTTTCTCTCTCAAACTGTAGAAAGAGCAGGTAGTAGCATGGACACCCTCCGGCCTGAATTCTCGACAATGAGAAGGAACAAGTTAAGGAGCTGAAGTGGTATGAACTCCAAAGTAAGTGCCTTTGGCTTCTTAGAATGAATAATTAGGAGAGAATGCTAGAATGTAAGAGAAAACCCGATTATGGATAAAGACAGAGACAGAATTTATGAAAAAACTCTGCAAAACGCAGCTGAAAGTCCCCACAAATGTACTTTGTAGGAGACAATAATGAAAAAGTGAGGAGAAATCCACAGAATGCACTGTGGTTGACCAGAATCTCTCTGGCGAGTGGAAAGGTCTGGCAGTTTATGACTGACTTTTAATCATAATTTTCTAGCTTTACTGAGGTATAATGGACTGACAATTTTATATTTTTAAACTACACAATATGATATTTCAATACATATATCGTTTAATGATTACCACAATCAAGTTAGTTAGCATGAGGGGAGAGCGTTGAGAACATTTAAGATCTACCACTCTCTCAGCAAATTTCAAGTATATTCTATGATATTATTAATTAGAGCCACCAAGTTGTACATAAATCAGTAGAACTTACTATCATTACAACTGAAAATCTGTACCAGTTGATCAACATGGCCCCGGTCAACGTTCTTGGAATTCAGCTCTCAGCAGCCACCATTCTACTGTCTGTTTCTATGAATTTGACTTTTTTAGATTCCAAGCATAAGTCAAATCACACCCTTCAAGTTCATTCATGTTCTTGCAAGTGGCAGGATTTTCTTTTTTTTTTTTTTAATGCGGAGAAAAGAGAGCCCTTGTGCACCATCAGTAGAAATGCATATTAATACAGCCATTGCAGACAACACCGTGAAGGGTCCTCAAAAAGCAGGGTTGGCACCTGTAGCTCAATGGTTAGGGCACTGTCCACATACACCAGGACTGGAGGTTCAAACCCAGCCCGGGACTGCTAAACAACAATGACAACAACAACAAAAAAATATCCAGGCGTTGTGGTGGGCACCTGCAGTCCCAGCTACTGAGGAGGCTGAGGCAAGAGAATCGCTTAAGCCTAAGAGTCTGAGGTTGCTGTTAGCTGTGACACTACAGCACTCTACCGAGGGTGACATAATAACACTCTGTCTCAAAAAAAAAAAAAAAAAAAAAAAGGTAAAAGTAGAAATACCACGTAAGCAGCAATCTCACTATCTCACTTCTGGGTCTGTCACAGAGGTATGTGCAGGGCCATGTTCACGGCAGCATTGTACACAACAGTCAAGACACAGTTAATGATTCTTATGCTGCCTCCTGCCCTGGACTCCAGCGCGGCCTCAAAGATCGGGTTCTTAATAATGAGTTTAAAGGGGACATTAAGAGGAGGACGGTGGTCTTCATCATTAATCATTATTGACTGGTTTTTCGTGCGTCCTGGTTAATTTTCTACTTGGACTTTGGCATTCTTTGACCATTTTTTGATTCAACAATAAATCCACAAGATGAAAAGATAGGAAAAGGAAATCAGACAGTCTTAAATCATGCTATTTGGCCCATAGTAAGTACTCACTGAACATGGAAACGGGAGATGGGGGGGGAGTGGGAGGGGGTGGGACTGACTGAATATTACAATGTATAATGTCCAGTTGACCCAAATTTATCCAGTGCATGCAATTCCTGTTTTTCACCACCATATAATGTTCACATTTATTATGATGATATTGAAAGAAAAAAGAATAGTCAAACCAAAAGAGCACTTACAAGAAAAAAAAATAAAGGCCACCCTAGTTTATACCTAGTAACCAATCATTAAACCATTTTTTGATGAAAATTCTAAACTTTTATATATAGTATATTATCATTGACCTGGTCCTCTCAAGGGCCAGTGAGAACACATGGTATAATCAGGAATTATTTCATTTACATAAGATCTATGTAAATAATAATATACATAGATTGTAATCCATAAATAATATACGCTAGAAAGAGGTCTTATATAAGGAAAACTGGATCTTTTTCACTGCATGTTGGGAACACTTAAAATATAAGTAGCTCTGTCTCTGTGGATAGTAACATACTATTACAAAGCTGGGACACAGCCAGGTGAAAGTGGAAAGAACGGTAAAACTGCAAAGGAAAACAGAGTGGGCTAAATATACATATAAATATGCAAAGAGGTAAATAAATGTTTATTTGGTTGCATGCATGGAATAATTAATGCATCGTAAAAGCATTTTATAAATCATGGCCAATATCCTGATGAGCAGTGAAACATTAAAACATCTAAAAAGTGGATTATTTCAGACAGAATTTCATGTGTCAAGAAAAAAAATTGTCATATATCTGCTTTGCTCATAAAATTCTACTCAGAAACAAGGTGTGTTCTTTTAAGCCTTAGATGAACATTTACAAGAATGAAAGCAACTTTCACTGACTAAACTCACAAAAATTAATGTATAGTTAACTGTCAATTCACCCATTTTTAGTAGGAAAAACTCTTTCTAATGACCAGCAGTGTGCATTTATGCTTTCTCTATCCAGATCACTAATCATAATAATTATACATATCATCAAATTAGCCATTAATAGTTTTCTTGGTGGATGGAGTAAAAAATGGAAGGCAGGATGGGAGGGAGGGAGGAAGGAAGGAAGGAAAAAAAGTAGGAAGGGAAGAAAAATCCATCAAGTTTCAGCCAGAAGCTCTTCCTATTAGCTTGATAGACATTTTTTTTCTCCAATTATTTGACTACATTAGTTAATCTTTTGTATATCTCTGTTTACTTTACATAAAAATCCAGAGAAAGAATTCACTAAGTATCTGATACTACAATAAGAATTATAAAAATAAATCCTTCATGAAAAATAAGTTCTGAGCAAATATGAAAATATGTTATATTTTTATAATGCACAAATAAACTGTGCTGCATAGCATTAATTCCTACTATCCTAGGATTTTAATGCAAGGCTAGCTGCATCGTAAAATTATGAAGACAATATTTAGAAATGCATATGTTTTGACTCCTTCAAAGATGGATCTAAGATAATCTGTAGAAAGATCAAAATTCAATTCTAATATCTAGTTAGGTCTAATAATCCTGCATTATTTTATTCAAATAATTTTTCAAAATACATTATCTGTCTTTTTTTTGTTTTATTTTTTTGAAAAGAGTCACACCATTGCCCTGAGTAGAGTGATCTGGCATCATAGCTCACAGCAACCTCAAATTGTCAAGCTCCTGGGCTAAAGTGACCCTCTTGCCTCCGCCTCCTGAGTAGCTGGACTACAGGCACCCACCACAACCCCGGCTAATTTTTGTATATTTAGTGGAAATAGGGGTCTTGCTCTTGCTCAGGCTGGTCTTAAACCACTGAGTTCACACAATCCACCCTCCTTCTCCTCCCCGAGTGCTAGGTTTATAGGTGTGAGCCATCACACCCAGCCATAGTCTGTCTTTCTCAAACTTGATTGATATTTTGATGAATGTTGCTGTGTTTAGAGATTGCCCTTCCTCAGAATATATTGGTTTCATATATTTGCAAATATGTTATCTCATATTTATAGTCAACATTGAATGTTTTTGTGAATAGCACTAGCACTCCTTACTCAAATGTCCAAACATATAAAGAAGGATAATGAAACAAAAACCAACAGAACAAAAGTCTCAAAAGTAATCCACAAACAACCTACAATTTAGATGTTGAATAAGGTTACTATATATTGACAGGGAAATATAAGAACAGGAACATTTATTATGTGTTGGCGAAATAGGTTTTCATTATGATATGGGAGGTTTTGAATATAGCCATTGGAATGAATACTATAAGTGGTCATTATAAAAAGAACTTAATGTTCTCATGACCTGAATTAAACCTTTGGTAAGGCAAAATTGAGGAACACTTTTTCTTTAGGCTGAGTTTCTAAAACATGTGTGGTTGTATTACATCCACCCTATATTTTACAGGGCACTAAGCTTCAAAGCTGGATTATTTTAAATGTACTTTTGTTTGTAAGTACAAACAAATAGACTTAGAACAAGGTTTATTTTTAAAAGGTCAGTCAATTAATCATGTTTTTATTCAAGAATAATCTTGAGTTACCAAGAATTATTTTCCATGTAACATAACTTATAATAAAGCATCTCTATTCTCTTTTTTAGTTTGTTAAAGTATTGTAAATTTTTCTTCTTCTACCAGAAAATAAAAACCCATTTCATTCACGATTAGAATAAGAGATTTCTGAGGGAACAGTTACATTGGATGGTGTCTAAGTAGAATACAATGAGGAAAAAGCAATGACTTTTTAAGAAAGGGGTGATGAGCTATTTCTTCGTTTGAAATTTTTTGTCTAGTGTCTATCATAAAGAAAATTGAAAGAATTGGGAAAGAATAGCAAATAAAAGGAAAAAAAGGTAGAAACAGTCTGAATGTTGGTTATGAAATATACCACACAATCTAAAGAGATTATTCCAAAATTTAGGGCAGTTAGAGGATTTAATATTAAAAAGAAGTAATAATTTGAATTGACACATTAATATTTGCTAGAGAAGAGTAGCATTTGTGTTCAGAGCTTGTTCTTAACAACTGGTTCATATTGCTTTCATAAATGAGAAAGACAAAAATTTACATTTATAGACAAATGCATTAAGTGTGGATGCTTTGTGTTATGGTAAACTAGTGCAAGATTTTATAAAGAGGCACTCTGCTAGTATAGCTAAGTGTTGATGTACATCAATACTTACTTGAGTGAGAGTCTGAGCCTGAGACCCAAAAGAAACTAAAGCTTAAATATTTGAAATCCCTACTTATGGAAATGACTCGAAAGTAGAAACACCATTTAAATTTTAAAATATTATAATGTAATTCAGTGAGAAATATTTAATTCCTATCCACTGGCAAAATTGTGATAGTTCTGGATATGGACTCTGACTATGTTATGAATCTTCCTAAAGTTGATATTGTGCATTAAGAAAAGTAAGCAAGAGAAATGTAGCACTTAAAACAGTGAGAGGACAATAATTTCCTGTTATTTCTAATGCCATATGCAATTTGTATGCAACCAAATTATTGTGATTTACAGAGTAATATAAATAATTGATAATTATATTTGACTTCAAAATAATTATGAAAATATAAAACTATCTCATATTAGTAGAAGATTAATTGAGGTTGATCACAATATTTAATCTGGAATCATTTTCTAAATATTTAAAATCAGTGTTTAATATTGGAAATGCATCATCTTACTTTGGAGATAGTTTGTATTCTAAATCAATTGATTTGGGGAGACTAACTAGAAATGGAAAGATATTTTTATCAGGGAGTTAAAATATAAAATTATTAAAAAGTATATATTATAATTATAATAGAAGTAAAGTCATCAAGTGAAACCTTCACCATAACATAAAGATTCTGATTTATATGTGAGTAACATTCTGTTTATTTGATGTTGGTTTGCTGGAATTAGAGAGTTAGAAATGAAGACCGTGTAGTTAAACAACCCCAATGTGCTCTAGCCCTAAGCAAAGCAAAAGCTGTTCTTAACTATTAACATGGCTTAGGGGCGGAGGCTCTAAGTCAATATACGTGCTTGGATTCAAATTCTCACTCTCTTATGTAATCCCAGTGCAGTAGACAAACTTCTAAGATGTTATCTAAAAATTTCCATCTCATGTTAGTCATATCCTTGTAAAGTCCTCTTCTCTTCATTGTAGACTGGACCTTGAAACTTGAATCTAAGTAACACAGTATAGCTGAGGTGAGGGAATGTCACTTCCATGGTGGGATTAGAGAAGATTGTAACTTCCATCTTGCTAGCAGACTGCCTCTCTTGTCTTCTCAACTTGCATGATTTGATGAGGCAAGCTGCCATGGAGGGGCCTATGTAAAAATGAACTGAAGCTGACTTCCAGCCAACAGCAGTTTGCAAGAAAGTGAGTATTACCAATCACCACTGAATGGGCTTAGAAGCAAATCCTTCCCCGTCTTAGCCTTCAGATGAGACTATAGTCCTTTGGTCAACACTTTTACTATAATCTGTTGAAAAACTGAAGTAGAGGACTCAAATAAGGTGTGGCCAGATTCCTAACCCACACAAACCAAGCAATAATAGATAGTGTTAAGCCACTGAGTTTTCTAGCAAGTTGGTACAAAGCTATAGAAAGCTAATATAGGTATTATGAGCAATAACAAATTTCTTAATTTCTGAAGCCTCAGTGTTCACATTTATAAAATGTTAATAGTAAGAGAAGCTATCCCATCTATGAAGAAGCACCTTAGTGTTTAGTTTTAATATTTTATGAATGGTGGTGAGTATTAGCGAATATAGCAGAGCCCCCCCAATAATATACACCTTCTCTGACTGAACTCCGAAAAAATTTAAAAATGAGGCAAAGTAAGGCAAATGTAGAAAAGATTGTAGGAATATGGGTAATGCAGCACTGAGTCTGAAGCACAATGGCTTATTTTAATATGTAGAGAAGGGCATACTTAACGATACTGAAGCCTAGATTTAGGCAGAATTTTGTAACCAGTAACAGACCCAAGAAACCCTCCCCACATGACAGGCTTAACTTTTCTGAGATGTATGGGATGAAAAAACAAAGCAGTGTGTGTTGTGTTGTCTGTGTATAGTTTCCAAGGGACAGAGAGAAGAGATTTATGTTTTCTAATTCTTTTACCATCTAGTCAGATCTAGTTGCTCCATTATAAGCATAGAGTATATGAGAAGACAGAAGACATGGAGGGACCCAGGGATTATTATAACAAATATTTTTCCATGTGGAAAGGAAGTATAACTAGTAAAAGTAATAGTAATGGTAGCAGTAGTAATATTACTAAGTATCTAGTTGATGGGATTGCTAAAAAAATTAGTAGAAATGTGCACTTCTGTCTTTTAGTGGATAAATTGTATCATTTCATGACTTTTCTGGACAAATTCCACACATATTAGGAAACTTGATGAGTATAATTTGAATTACCTAGTGGATCTGTCACATATAGTCAATGAACATGAATCCTGTTAATACTTATTATAAGAAATTTGTTAAACTAATAAATTAATATTCTGATTTTTATGCAGGTTTTAAAACTACCACTGGGTAAGTTGCCTCTGGCTGCAAAGGAAATCAAATTTCCAAGATAAACAGCTTTACATTACAAAAGCACAACATGCTTTATAGTGATAACTCCAACATACTGCCACCCCGTGGAGATCTGTGTAAGTAACGTCCAGGTTCCCCTGAAACCTATTTTTCAAACCACAGTAACTGTTGATAAGGCACTGGATTAGTTTTAGAGCACTTGCTAGTGGTTATTGCCATCCTTAACTTATATATTCTCTTTGTTCCACTTAAACCACACAACTTTACTGGTCTAACACATAAAGAGCAGCTGTTGTGACATAAGGAAATTCTAGGAATTTAATATTATATCAAACAATCTAGAGCACAGAATATTAAGGTAATATAAATACAAGAGAATGTCTGCAAGATTGTCCCCAGAGAGTAGCAATCAGCTAATACATGTAAGAGGAATGGAAGTCACTCCTATGTACGCACATGCTTACACGGTATTTTTCCGTCTATTAGAGTAATGATTATTGACATTAGAAATTAATTATAAATACCATAAATCAAAGTATATAAATACTTACACTTCAGCTAATTCTGAAATTGAAGTTCTTTATTAAGGGTGATGATAGAGATGCAAACAAAATTTTCGATCTGTAAAGTTTGAAAAGGGCAGAAAGAAAGAGATGTGTAGAGCAGCAGCTGTGGCTCAGTGGGTAGGGCCCTGGCCCCATATACTGAGGGTGGTGGGTTCAAGCATGGCCCCAGGCAAACTGCAACAAAAAAAAGTAGTCGGGCATTGTGGTGGGCACCCGTAGTCGCAGCTACTAGGGAGTCTGAGGCAAGAGAATCGCCTAAGCCCAAGAGCTGGAGGTTGCTGCGAGCTGTGAAGCCACAGCACTCTACCAAGGGTGATAAAGTGAGACTCTGTCTCAAAAGAAAGAAAGAAAGAAAATGATGTATAGATAAAAATACAGCAATCTAAATAAAATGCAATTATGCACAAGGAGTACCAACATTTGATTATTCTATTTATTATAATTTCTTCTGTAATGAATTTTTTAAAAATTGTATAATGCTTGGAAACCTCTTAAAGCAAGCACTGTGCTGTTTTATCTCTTATCATCTATAGGCAGAATCATGTAGGTAATATGATAGGTTATAAATGACATGTGTTTCTATAATATGAGCTTAGCATATTAAAATTGTTTTCTTTTTCTTTTCAGCCATTTTTTGCCAGACTAGTTATGGCCACGTAAAAGCCTTAAAATATATGTGAAACATTTCTTTATTTATATTTAAATATTCTCTTCATTTTGAAGAACCTTACAAATAAAATAAGGTTCCTATAGCAGAAGCAGGAATAGAGAATTCAGACACAGAACAAAAAGTATGAAAAACTTGAAAAGGCTTAGCAGGGAGCTGCAAAGATGAAGAACTGTTATAAAAATAAGGCCAACGGGAAAAAGTTCAAAGAACTGAGAATTTTAACCAACCTGACTTAAAGAAAGTACAGTGTCCCTCTCCACCTTATATTTCAATTACTTCACTCATTTGAATTCTTAAAGAATTCACTGAAGAAAACTTTACATTGAGAGGCAAGCAAGAAAGTGTTTACAATGTAGAATAAAGGAGTTAAGTTTATCCAAACAAGAAGCATCAATCATTGGCAGGGGGAGGTTATTAATGAAAAGATGAATACTTCCTCCAGAAGTTGGCACCACCCTCAAGCATGATGCTGTATGCTGTCAACTTGGAAAGGGTCTGAGGGCAGACCACACACACACACAAACACACATTTACAGCCAAATGAATTCAAATCTCAGAGGAAGCTTTGGGTGTCAATTCAGCTCAGATTGAGTCAAGAACCTAAGAAAATTAGTGCAAACTGAGACTAAGAGGAGAGGGGAAGACCTTTTCTGTTATTTTCCAGGCATCTTTGTGGATAATTAGAGTTGAAGGATGAAGTTTTTCAGGGTGGTCATATGTATTAAGCACCTGATTAGAGAAGAAGAGAGAGCTGCTATTCACATGAAGTGAAGGCCCGTCTTTACATATTCAGCCAAGCAAGACAGAATTGTCATGTGCCCTACTTATTAATAAAGGACTTGTAAATTCACTCACACCGGGTTTCTGGTGAACTTGAAAGGCCTGCACATTATGATGCTAGGTCTTTAGTGCCATTAACAAAAGGAAGAGTTTGACATAGATTCTCATCAGGAAAGTCATCTTAAGTAACCTCATCAATCCTCTGCATAACTGTGACTCAGCACTTAGTAAAACATAGGACTAATTCTTCATAACCTCTTTCCACATTAGAATACTATGGGAATTTCTGTTTAGAATCAAGGTAACATAACACTGGGGAAAATAGTCATGTCTTCTTAAATTTCTTGTTTGTTTAATACAGGAAATTCCTGTTTGTTTAATACAGGAAATTCCTTTTGTTTTTTTTGCAAGATAGTTTTTTTTTTTTTGCCAGATAGGTAAAGCATCTATCTACAATTAGTCACAAAATGATCATAAGTAACTAGAAACTATATTAAACATGGCATTATTTTTCAGTTGGAGAGTTTACAATAAAACGTAATCATGTTACCAACATATTTGAAAAGAATTGCAGAATCTTTCTGACAGAGTTTAGAGTGGATATTTCATTTAATGTGTTCAATCAAATTGATTATATCAAATTTTTGAAACTTGTTTTGTGATAACCCAAATGCAACTCATTATTTTCAGATAATATAATGTAAAACATAAATTTATTTTTTTGCCTTTTTATCAACTTAAAGAAAGCATCTTCCAAATATATGTCCGATGACAATTTTATTCATGGGCAGAGCTAATAGATAGTATCTCCATCATTATTTTTCCCCATGGAATAAATCAAGTGTTTTGTTTCTTCAAATGTTAATTCTACTATGTTCAATTTATTCATTTAAATGTATGCGTACACCTGAGAAGGAAAATATCTGGAATTAAACAGTCATTAAAATTCAATGGACTAACTTCCCTTAAGAACCAATGAACAGACTTAATTCTGTTATAATGTTTACAGAGTGTACTCGCAGTAGCATCTGTTGGGTGATTATGGTACTTTTCAGACCGTTCCTAAGACTTATCACAGGAAAATGTAATGTATGTTATTTTTCTGTAAGTATTTGAGAGCATATATATCCTTAAACAGTCATGTAGAAGTATATTAAACTCTTCTGTAAAAATTGGTATGGGTATTAGTTAATGTTCTTGGTTTCAAACAAGAGAAACAAATTTAAGTTCCTGGGTATTAAAAAAAGGAAATTATTGGACATCTACAAGGAGAAACGATATTCAGAAAATTAGAGAGCTTTATTTGTACCAGGAGCACCACAGTATGAAAATGATGACTGCAGCCACCTGTAATAAATTTTAATCTACCCCATGCTTATGTAACTGACATCAGAGTTAAAGTTCCAGTTGGCAGCATGGGATTGGCTATTTTTAGCTAACTAGCTCATATTCTAGGTGCCAGTTTAGAGAGAGTCAGTATACATTCTGCCAGTCTATAGTGGAAGCTAGAACTTTGCTTTTCACCATATTTACAGAATAGCTTATTGCCTTAACTTAGGAAGGAGTTTCAGATGCTGTGCTGTTCCTCAAATCAAAGAAGGCTTCTGAAGTTCATAACTAAAGCTGAAATTACTAAGAAATGTGAATTACAGAAATATGTGCATGGACATTTATAAATATATATTATTCTCCAACAATATCTAACAATAAGGCTGTTTTTAAAAAGATATTTTTTTTTCAACCAATACCTAGATTCATAATAAAATGAGGTAAGACACATGTCTACTCATATCTTTTGGCATTTTATATTGCACTTGCTTTAAGTTAATGAGATACTTTTTGTTCCTGGGTCATTTATTTAATAAATTATTGTCTCTGTGTGTTTTTTTAATAGTTATATGGCCTCTAAAGTGGAAGAATATACGACACATTGTCTTTAAATAGATTCTGTACCATCATTTTGGTTTATGACAATATTAAATGATTAAAGTATTTTAACTTGAAAAGTACTAGGCATTATCTAAAATAAATAATTTGAATAAGTAAAATTCTCTTTGGAGCTGGATTTACTGTTTAAATTACCTTCTTTCTTAATGCTGTTCTTTCTACCTAAGACCTATTTTTGAAGAGAGAATGATAGTGTCTTTATAAAGAGACAATATTAGTTTTAAAACATCAGGCATAATAAAGTCATTATTGCAAATTGATATTGGCCTTGTATTTGCAACTATAGCAATGTTCTAGTGTATTAGCAAATTAACCCCTAGAATTCCTGTGGATTATCAAAAAATATATATTCATTTTTGCTTAATATGTTCTAATGTGGTGATTGTGTGGAATTGTAGAAGAGGTTTGTATTTCCTGAGGTTTTTCACAGGCACAGGGAGAATTACCAACTTCTATGACTGCATGTCTTAGAGTGACCTTTTGGGGTGTCACACAGGAAGAGATGAAGACTGGAGAATTGTACATGTTATTTTGACTGTTTCACCTTGTAAATGACATGCCTCATTCTTTAATTGTATTGACCAGAACAGTCACATGACTCAAGAAGGAAGGGTGGGAAATGCAAGGGGCATCATTCTTTCCGTCATAGACAAGTTTACATTAATGTTACCTTTTCTTTATCATTTAACATTATAGTCTTGACTTTTAAACCAAAAATTTGATTTCCCCTCAACTGGACATATTTAAGGTATATATTTAATGCCATGAAGAGATAGCCTTTTGTAGCAAGTATTTTAGTTCTCCAATTATTATTTGGTCCTATCTCTGGGTAAGTGGCACTAAATACAGTATTCTCTTAAAATTTTGTTTTAATCTCAATATGTATACTGATAAATAGCTGTAGATGCACATAGGAAAAACAGAGAATGAGAAAAGACTCATAAAAAATTAAACACAGAATGTAAACAAAATATGAAAAGGCAACATTTTAAAATGGAAGACTTTCATATAATGTTTTTCTTTCTCTTACACATCATTTTCACACTGTCCATTCTATCTTAATTATATACGGTATATACAGTATCCATCAAAACTTAGGTCCATAGAAAAACCATGATTGTTTTAACTGGAGAACATAAATGCCTGTTGAAAAGTGATCCAAATGGGGTGGCTCCTGTGGCTCAAGGAGTAGGGCACTGGCCCCATATACCAGAGTGGTGGGTTCAAGCCTGGCCCCAGCCAACACTGAAAAAAAAATAGTGATCGAAATGTATAAAATAGAATATAAAATGTATAAAAGACTCCCAAATAAATAAGGCAGTTAGATGTAAAAAAATTGATTTTAGTTTTAAAACTACTCCCAAATCTAAACACATGATTAATTGTATTTTATATAAATATATATGTGTAATATAAACATATATTATGTGTATGAATATACATAAATACAAAAAATCCATGTAATATATATTTGTATATATTAATATTAATATGTTCATGTGTATAATATTAATATTGGTATGTGTGTACAATGCATTTGCAAATGTATATGTTATATAGAGAGAGGATATGAAAAATGAGGTTTTCTACTCTCTAATCTTCCAAACTCCCAAATATTTTAGAAAATATATCATTATAAAAAGTAACAAATTTTAAAAATATAGAATGCCTAGTGTTTAAAAACAAATATGATGCATTTTGGTGCAACAGATATACAAAACACAGTTCTTGATTTCAAACTATGTCTATTCTAATTAACCAATAAATACAATTTATAATAAGAAGTATGGAAGGCAAGTGATTTGGACTCCTAAAAGCACAAACAAAACTATATAAGTGAGTAATTCTAGTTTCTTTAATTACCTTGACTTGAACCAGATTGCTTACAGGAAGGATGTCTGCAGGAGAGAAGTTTGGGTTCCATCTGAAAGGCATCATTTGCCAGACATAAGAATTAAACCCAAACCTCAATGAGTTTCGTGAGCAGGAAAAGGTGTGAAGCAAGGCACAATTTTAGGAAGACTTATTTAACATTCTGTACAAGACTCAAAATGATCCTGTAATGTGCTACTGATACAGCTTGAGCAAAACAAGGTTGTCCTGTTTTCCATGACATTATCTGTGGGGGAAAAGAGACATTGTTTAGGGGACATAGTCACAAGGTAGAATTGATGTAAGACAGCTGAAGTATGGGAAAACCAGAATGCATCGTTTTCTAACACCGAATAACTGGGAGTGTCAGGGACAAAAGGCAGCAGTAAGAAAGTGAAGTTTGTGGGGTACGACACGTGGAAAGGAGGAAAGAGTGGTGCAGGGGAGAAAAGCAACAGAGGTGAGATTTAATCCAGTCTACAGAGTGAGGTTGGATGATATAATAAAAGGCGGGACTTTCAAAGAGTAGAACCTAATGAAAAGAGAGAAGAAATTGCCATGGGAGCACAAGAAATATAGAGAACATTAAAAAAATGAAAACTTATACACTGTTGGTGGTACTGAAAACAGGTGCCACCTCTAGGGAAAACAGTACGGAGATTCTTCAAAGAACTAAAAGTAAACCTACCATTTGACTCAGCATTCCTACTATTAGATGTTTACCCAAAGGGGGAACAATCCATTTTATCAGAAAAAGACACTTGCACTCAGATGTTTAGTGCAGCTCAATTAACAATTACAAAGATGTGGAATCAACCCAAGTGCCCATTAATGCATGAGTGGCTTAAAAATATGTACACCGTGGAGTACTAGTAAGATGTAAAAAATGAAGTAGGACCTTTGTAACAACCTGGATAGAAGTGGATACCATAAGTGAAATATCATGAGAATGAAAAAAACAAACATCACACTATTAACTAAGTCGGAAGTAATCAATCAATACTCATGTGCACATAGGAAGTAAAGTCAGTGGAAATTGAGCAGATGGGAGAGAGAGGAGGGGTTGGGCAAAAATCACACTTAATGGGTACAGTGCACCTGATGAGCACACTTACAACTTTGACTTACACTGTACAAAGGCAATTATCATTTAGCCAAAATATTTGTACTCCTGTAAAATTCTGAAATAAAATTATTCTTTTAAAAATGAACAATAGTCGCTAAGAAGAAATTTTGGAGCAAAGCAATTGTGGGATCGCATTCAGATATTTACAGTTATTGCATCCCCACAGGAAACTTACATAAGCTATCTTAGCCTTATTTTCTTTATTTATGAAAGTGAATAAATTCTAACCTGCAAGATTGTCCCTAGGATTGGATATAACAAAGACGTAGGAATTCAAGTACAGGCACTAGCATACAATGTATTATAGGTGTTATTTTTATAAAAGAAACAAAGTATACCATAGATGAAGCCAAAGGAAACATTTGAACAGGTAAATTCAGAAAATATTGTTGAACTTGTGAAGAACATTTTATAAAAGGACTGGAAGTGAAAAGCAGGTAGCAAAGGATTAAAAAGAAAGTGGTTTCTGAGACAGTGGATGCCAGGGGTATAGATCATCTTTTCAAATGATTTGGCAGCGCAGAAGTGGAAGGGACTGTTGTAAAAGTGTAGAATGATTGAAGATAGTTTTTATTGGTTGTGTTTTCTCTATGCAGAGCAAAAAAAAGTTTACTATTTATAAAAGAGTCATTTGAGAAAAGGTTTGAAAACATGAGCAGAAATAGTAGTAACTGGACAAAGTAGTCCGTCAATAGTTCAGAAAGAAAGGCTCAGCACACAGGTAGAAAGATGCTTAGCGTTGGTAAATTTAAACTGTGCTATTTAGAAAACAGCTTAGATATCGGCATTCGATATACCTGAATCCATACTCTGTCATTCACTAGAACTGTGCAATCTCCAACTAGCCACTTAATATCTCAAGGAGAAATATTCTCTGGAATTACATGGGAGAATGAACTCATATCCACAGCTGTTTTGAGCATTATAAAAGTAGACTTTCAACAAGTGTTAATTCTTCCCTACTTGCCCTAATCCTCCACAAAAGTAAAATAATACAATGTCTTTGGGAACCTGAGAAATGGCCTTCATCTGCTAGTAAAGGTAAATTTGGGTGTATTAGATAAATGATAAGGCCTCTGGGTAGCTTTTATGGGGAAATGTGTTGGGAAAGGCAAAAAACAGATGAATAAAATAATCGTTCAGATTTTGTTAGAGTTCACTTGAGACTGAAAAGCTTGTAACTTCACAGACACGGAAGCTTACTAAATACAACCCGGGATACTGTCTTATTAAGAATATCTTTATGATTCGAAATAAATATCTGGTTCCCTGAAGATGTAATAACTTAATGTATAAAACCCAGGAGTAGCTTAGACCCTGGAATAAGCCTGCTCAAAAAGTGCATAAGCAACAGTGTATTGTTTTCTGGGAGCTGTAACAGATAAACCCTCCACTAACCCTTAGGGATCCAAGTTTCATTTCAGATCATGAGTTTTAAATCATTTATCATTTCTCAAAAGAGCACTGTGCCAGCTCCCTGCCTACTGCACAGTCACGTACAGGCTCACAGATGTTGGGCAGCATTTTGTGCCTGAACATGAGAAATGAATTCCACTTAGAAAGAAAAGATTACTTTTATTTTTCCCCTATAATGGTTAAAAAGCTTAGATTGCTAGAGGAAAAAAAATATTATTTAGGCATCAGTAACGGAATGTGAGACAAAGTTTCCCCATGTTTAATGGGAAGATATAGCACAGCCCACGAAAACGAGATTTGTTCTCTGGGGTGCTTATACCCCAAATCGTTTCATGAATATTAACCAAACTTTGCAAACCTCCTCAGGCAAGCATATGTTGTAACTCAGAGAAAAGAAGGACAGAATAACACACATAGTCTCCAAACTTACCTTAGAAGTTAAAGGAATACTGGGGGCAGGTAAGGGAAAGGGTTTTCTGCCCCTGGGAAAACATTGTTTCCCTTCAGCAGAAAAATGTTGCCTCGTTTACAACTGTGTAACATATTGGCACAGAATGAAATTTGTAGTATACATTTCTTGCCAGGGGCTTATTTATAAAGGTAAGCTTGCAGCACATGGCATTAGAAATTAAGCAAAATAAAACATTTTTAAATATTTTACTGAAGATGTTCTATCTGGTCGGGTGTGGTGGCTCACACCTGTAATCATAGCACTTTGGGAGGCCAAGGCATGTGGATCCTCTGAGCTCAAGAGTTTGAGACCAGCCTGTGCAAGAGGAGAGAGTGGGGAGAAGGAAAGGAAAAGGGGGTGGGGTGTCACAGTGTGTGGCACACCTCTTGGGGGAGGGACACAACTCTAAGAGGGACATTACCTAGCAAATGCCATCAGTGAAACCTAATTCTTTGTACCCTCTATGACTTCTAAACAATTTAAAAAAATATAGCTGAGCATTGTGGCAGGCGCCTGTAGTATCAGCTACTTGGGAGTCTGAGGCAAGAGGATTGCTTGAACCCAAGAGTTGGAGGTTGCTGTGAGCTATGATACCACGGCATTCTACCCCAAGGCAACTGAGTGAGACTCCGTCTAAAACTAAACAAAAAAGACTGCCTTCTATTTAAACATTGATGACTTTTTAAGCAAATGTGATGTTTAGTTGTTTGTTTCCAATAGGCTGGAGTGAACTAATAATTGAAATATGTAAATACACAGCATTTATTTTGCTGCCCACTGAATTTGTTTAAACATTTGATTCACATAACAACTCTGTAAGATGGATACCATAAGTTTCTGTATTTTAAAGATAAAAAGATTGAGGTTAGTAAGGCAATTCATTTTCTCACATCAAAACGAGCAAAGACTAATAAAGAATTCAGATTCATTCCTTTAACATATATTACATATCAGATCTATTTATCTATTTAATAACACAATAATATTTGTATCAAATTCATTGAAACAAATATTTTTCAATCTTATACAATATTGTATAACATAACATCATTTGTTAATTCCTAAATTATAGGAAGTATAGGAATATCATTTTATCCAACACCATTATAATTTTTCAAGTGGTAGGATAAAGCAGATATATTATCAGCACAAGCAGTTTGGATTTTTAGCAAGGTAGATACAAAAGCTATTTTAAAAACACAGAATTAAAAGTATATATTTGTGACGAGCCATTTTAATGCTTTGCATTTGTTCTAGTTAATTAAAAGGTAAGTAAAAGGTAAGCCCATATTAACTAATAATACTTTCATTTTTAAGGAATTCCGTTCAGCTTCATATTTGTTTCCTCAAAACAATTGACCTCTTTTCACCACTAAATAGACTTATAGTTAGATCAACTAGATTATGGAATTTTCATATAGACAAATCACAGTCCTTGACTACCCATAATTGTACTAATTATATTCTTTATTCCTAAGTTTGCATGTATGTATGTGCATGTACGTGTGTGTGTGCCCATGTAAACATATATATACATAGGCACCTGTGTGTGTTTGCATGAATGCGTGTGTGTCCTGTAGTATAAACAGTTGATAGAAAGAGCTCCAAGTGGAAGGTCACTGAGAACTACAGGCAAAGTCTGAGATGATGATGTTGCAAAAATATCTTATCGGGGAAGAGTCTGTTCCTCCTATTTTTAGGTCAGTAAGTACATTAATGATAATGTATCAGAGACGACTGAAATCGAGGACTGACCCATACTAACCAAAAGCACAGGAATTCAATACTCTATCAGGCACGTCATTACTTTACAGTGATATTCACATTTAACTAAATCATTGGGGGGTTGAAAGCTACACAGGAAAATTAAATTTCTAGTAATTCAATTAGACAGTACTGGTTATTTACTTAATATTTGTATATGGCTTGGAACGTGTGAAATTTGAGCCAATGAATGGGATTGCTTTGGTGAAGGATAATTTATTTAACAAATGTCCTTGGAATCTGTATTTCTTATATTGGTTTCCTCAATTAAGAATGTGAAATTCTTTGGTTTTTCTCTCACACTGCTTCATATTCCTTTCTTGCATTCCAGGGCCTGAATTGCTTTTAATAACTCTAGATTTCATATGGGCGCTACCTCTACCCTGCCTACATTAGGTACACACTAACAAGTTGTTACTTAAGTGATCTTTAAAAAAAAAAACACGTTTTATTTCATCAGTTGGAAAGATTTCCTCCACATCTTAAGAGAATGTAACCTCTCATTTCAGCCCAAATTTTTGGGTTTATCTTTGTGGGACTATTAGGCCATGCTCACATGTGTTTGATGTTTATAATTGTACATGCCACTTTTGTTGTTCCATATTTTAAAATTTTTAAATTTCCCCCAACATAAATGAAACAAGTTATTTAAGATTTGAGTGTATAAAACCAACTTGGGAAGGTGATCTAGTTTATATGTTGGTAGTATATACTTAGGGCTTATGATCTTTCAGAAAATCTAAGTACACATGTATATCCCCCCAAATTGATCATCAGAAAATTCTTTTTCATAGAGAAAAATGAATTCCAGAATCCCTCAGTAGCCATTCATTAGGTTAACTTTTTTATATTCAAAACACTACTTTCTTTAACAATGCTGTACATTTTATGATTACATGCTCTGCTAATTGATGCTATTTTTATCTTGTCTTAATTCACAATAATTTATTACTTATTAATATACAAAGTGTCCCACAAGTGACCATACAGTCATACATGGAGAACATGGCAAATTGTCCTTAAATATACCTTTTTTTTTATAAAACACTCGTTACAGAATTTTACCAAGTGGCCAACACATAAAGAATATATCATAAATATTTTATAATGTGTATAAAGTATATTATTTTGCTAAGAAAAAATGTTCAGTAACAAATATCCATTATATAGGGTGTCACAAAGTTTGCATGCAATTTAAAGTAGACCAGTATTTTACATTGCACATGAACTTCTTGGACCCCTTGTGTAAGTATGAGTGAGATATACCAGTTGGTTGGTTGGAATTGTGGAGATGTGAACTGCACTCTAAGTTGAGTAGCATTGAGTTTCTGCTGTTCACAGGTGTATGTAAAATCCTGGGGATACTGCAGAATTCCAGAAAAACATAGAGAATACAAGACTTCAGGTTAATTTCAAATACTCCAGGACAAGGAAGACAAGAAAAAGTAGAATACTGTGGACAGGTAATGACTCAGCAGGTGTGGGAGTGTAAGCATTGGGTGAGTGGGGTTAAAAAGCATAACAAGTGTACTCTCTTGGTATGGGGAAGGAACAACAGCACAGGCAGGGTTGTTGGTAAATAAATTGCATTAATTCTCTATGCTATATAACAAATACCACAAAAAAAGCATTTAAAAATGCACACTTACTATTTCATTGTTTCTGTGATCAGAAGTCCTGAAAGAGTTCATCTGGGCCGTTTGGGAGGCTGCAATAAAGGCTTTTCCAAGACAGAGTTCATCCGAAGGCTTCAACTGGAGAAGGATTTACTCTCAAGCTCACTCAGGTTGTTGGTGGGATTTCTTTAAACGCAGCTGTAGAAGTCAATGCAGCTTGCTTCTTCAAGTCACCAAGAATAAAAATACATTATGGACGAAGTGAAATGACAAGATGATGCCTTATTTAGTGTAATATAACCAAAGGAATAATGTTCCATCACCATTTCATATTGTGTTGGTTAGAAGGAAGTCACTGGTTCTGCCAACACCCATAGACGATTTGTGAGGCTGTGGAGCCAGGGATCAAAGCCACCCAAAGTCTTCCGGGCAAAGAGGGGATGCAAAGTATGTGCTATTTCTGAAGAAATGGTTTGAGGATAAATGGCACTGAGCTTTGTTAGCAAGAGTAAAATACATTATCTTTATTAAAAGAAGACTTTGCGGAGGTTTTGGCCGGAGATTATCAGGTCTAATTATCCTTTCTAGGATAACTTTAGGATATACAAAAGAATCACTGGATAACGCCACCTCCTTTCTCCTTATATGACAAGAAAAACAATTTCTAACTTAATTACAGAAATGAATACTTAAAGAGACTAGTAAGGAATCTCATGAGTTATAATTGCTTGCTATGAGTTAGGCATATGAACATACTCTGATACTACTATATCTTATTAAGTGGAAGAACACTGGATTGGAGTAGAAAAAATATTATTTTGACTAGTATCATAATGCTAGGAGCTAGCCAGACCTAGGTTTGAAAACAGAATGACATTTTTCCCTTTTTAACTGTGCTGTTCCCCGTTTTAACACTACTCAGCTTTCTACACCTTTTGAATTCAATTCTACCTCCTCCAAGGCTGAAAAGTAGAGAAAGAAACTTTTTTGAATAACTGCATAAACAAACCAGGTTTCTTCAAAATGAACCATAATTTTCAAAAGTCAATTATTTATGCGCTTCTATGATTTTAAAGGCTATTCCAGTTGCAGAATCTTGTTAACTAAAAATATTCAATGGATTTTTGAATAACAGTAACTTATTGAAATTCTACTGTTAGTAAAATTGGCAATAATCAGGTAATTGTTAGGTCACTGATCATAATGTACCATTTTGTGGAAATATAAAATACATATGAGAATATTATTTTATTCCCATTTTGTAAGAATAAGCCTAATATAAAATCATGGAATCTGGACAAAGGGAATTTATAAGTGTTTTATGATACTCATTAGAAATATTGACATTATACTACTAAATAATATTTTTTTAAACCTATGAAAAGTGTATATATGCTTGAGCTCACTTTTTACTAACAAAAGTATTTTTATATATGTATATATTTAGTAGAGAGAGAATGGCGAATGTAATTTTCTTCCATGCACACAAATGGTTGGTAGTATAATCAGCATAATGATGAGAATCATAATAACTAATATTTATTGAGGTTTTTGTGCAAATATTGTGATAATCATGTTTCATGTATTTTATGAGCATTATCAAAACCTCATAATCACTACAGGAGCAAGTTGTCTTTATTATTATTAAGTTGTTAAAAAATAAATAGTCTACAATCTGTATCCAGTAAGAAGTTGAGTTAAAACATCTTAGTGGGATCTGTCTCCTCTTTCTATGCAGCACACATAACATTCAAGATGCATCAGAAGTAGTTATAAATACAAGCGTGTTTTAATTGAAGGCTCTGTTGTGTTTGATACTCAAACTGAGCCAGGATAGTGTCTTAAATTCCTTTGGGCTGCTGTGGAGTTTCAATTACTACACCAGATCAGGATTGGCAAATACAAGGGAATATGCTGCTTGCTGTCGGACTGAACCGCAACTGATCATTCCTTTCCCCCCATGAGCACAAAGCCACTGAAATCCGCGGTACTGATAAAACTTAACAGAAGCATCCTAGAACTTCTCTATGAGAAGCTAGATCTCAGTGGGAGATGAAGTGCCTGAGTCCTCTTCAAGTCTTTTATTCTAATTTTCTCTCACTGACGCAGAAAACATTAGATATAGGTGATACAGCTGATGGAAATATTTAATTTCACTATTGTTCCTAAATAAACTGGAGTAAATGATTTTGAAAGAAAAACCTAAAAGTTAAGCTATTTATAGGTACTCTGTACGCTTACATATATTATCAAACTATGCACAAGAATCACTTTATGTGTATCTTTTTTCACTTTTTTAATACTCCGGAATAATTTTAATATAAATGTCATTAGATGTTTCCAGCTTGTTAACAACATTTATATCTTATAACTTGGGTATCTTCTTTAATTTTTATTTTTAGAAAGTGAATCTCCTATCTTAATTTTTTAAGTTAAGTACAAAATATAATTTAATCCATTAATATAATTTAATTGCTTTGATTCAATAAGTATTTATTGAACTTTTTCTGCATCTAAAAATTCTGATGCTAGATACCTTGAGATGATAGAATTTAATTTAAATTTTTAAAATATGCTAGTCAATTCTTCTATCTTTTATGTGAAACCAACAATTAAATGCCATTATTTTCTTTTGACCTCAATTTAGCACAATGCCAGAAAGTCATATAATTGCTGTCTAGAAGCAAATTGTAAAAATTGGAAAAGGAGACAAATATATGTATAGACAAGAGCTCTGTGAATTTTTTTCCCCTATGCAACACAAGGGTTGCTAACTACCAATAAGTTTTAATCAGCAGAACAGACTGTTTTTCATTAGACTTCAATTTGCTATTTGAAGGAATCATCTCTGTTTCCAATATTTTATGTCACTTTTGTCTTTGCAGTAATGAAATCTGCCTAGTCAAAGAACTTTCTATGAAAGGGTAACATTGTTTAGTGCCATGTGCCCTCATGTGCCTGGTTTATGAAATGCATGACTTGAAGTCATCCAATCAAATGCTTGGCATGAAGTCACATTCTAATGCAAAACATCAACTACATCTGTGTATCTGCAGAGGTTCATAAAGTGTATCTATGTACATATGTGTGTGTGTATATATATATATGTATACACACACTTGCACCTTCAAGCCAATACTTCCAGTAGTTCAATTAAAGGAGCATTTGAAAATATTCATGATTGAGAAGTTCCAGGTGGTTGGAGGTAGGCCATCTCACCATCCGTTTTCATTTCACATTGTGTAATTAATATACCAACCACAGTGTGGAGGGTTATGAAAATATTTCTTTCCAAAAACTCCTTGATATTACAGATTTAGTCTTTTTTTAACATGATCTCAACCAAATCAAGGAACTTGGTAATGAAAACAGAAATGACTATAAAATTGCTCTAATCCAAAAATATAATAATATCCCTTTTCTTCCCTCATGGAATAGGGATAAATTCAGAAGAATTTATTTTCTGTTGGTAATTTCATTATCTATCTTACACTCAAATAACTCTTAAAAATCAGATGACTGTAATAAATTTGGCCTTCCTAATTATTTTATAGCATAAAAAAAAATCTTTGAGTCATCTTCTTCATTCAAGCAACTTTGCAAATGAAGCACCTGTTATCAAGCCATTGGCATATTAAGCAGCATAATAGCTACCTTCCTTGGGAAATGGGTTTGCACAATTCTAAATAAAAATGATGATAATTCATGATGTGATAATGACGGTGGTGGTGGTGGTGGTGATTAGTTAATGCTATTTCAGATGTGTTATGTTCTATTCACTTTATAAACTATTTCTTATGCATTTTCTCATCGAATCTTCACAAGATTGATATATATATATATAATATTATCATCTCCAAGTTACGGATGAAAAATAAGGTTTAGAGAGGTTAAATTGCATAAGTACTAGGAAATTAAGAATCAATTACTCTATTGGCTTTCTATCACTAGCTGTGTAACAGTTAGCGAAAATTTGTTAAAAAAAAAAAAAAAAGGGTGATTGCCGGGTGGCACCTGTGACTCAAGGAGTAGGGCACCAGCCCCATATACCGGGGTGGTGGGTTCAAACCCAGCCCCAGCCAAAACTTAAAAAAAAAGAAAAAAAAAAGTGATTGCTGTCAGAGAGCACTTCTTTATGATCAAAATTATTGTATGATGGAAATAGGCACAATTTGCACATGTGCTAGCTGGAGCTTATATGTGAGAATGTTTGTTTGTTTGTTTGTTTAATCCCGGTCTCAGAAAGTGAAAAAGGCATTTTTTAAAAAGCATGTCTGTAGGCAGATACAAGTCTTACTTTCACTGCTTTTGGACTGTGTGGGCTTGCATCTGTTTTCTACTGATTCTCTATAACTTAGTCCGTATATTACAGATATGCATAATACCTAGTTTAAGGAATGTATTAATTAAGTGGAAAGTGCTTAGCATAATACTAGCAAAGCTTAAGTGTTCAAATATTAGCTATTTGTTTTTTTATTGAGAAAGTTTCACTTTGTAACTCATCATAGCTCACAGCAACCTCAAACTCTTGGGCTCAAGCAATTCTTTTGGCCCAGCCTCCACAGTAGCTGGGACTACAGGCACCTGCCACCACACCTGGCTATTTTTTTTGTTTAGTAGGCCCGGGCCGGGTTTGAACCCACCAGCCCCAGAGCATGTGGCTGGCGCCCTAACCACTGAGCTATGGGTACCCAGCCTTGTTGTTTTGTTTTTAGTGTATTTCTTATCTGTAGACCTGGGCTGGACATTTGTTTGTATCCAGCTTTCTAATTTTTCTTTCTGTATCCCAAGATTGTGTTGACACTAATCAATAGCTGGAGGCTAGCATTAGAATAATGAAATAATGAAACAAATCAATATTACTTTATAACAAACAGAAACAAAAAAAAATTTCCTGCCACCCCTGGTGCATAAAGAAGAGAATTATGTAAGAGCTAGACTGACACCTAGGTCAGTTGGGTTTTCTATTCCGTGAATTCTGAATTATGATGTTAAATGATTTAAAGAAAATGATGAAGAATAATTATTAGATATTCTTAGTATTTAGAAAATGCAGTTAATCAGCTATGCCTTTATCAGAACTTAATGTAAAACAGAAACAACTGAATCAAAAAATAATTATATGAATTATTTTTAATTAAAATTAATTATATTTCTCGAGAGTCATCTCCTTTTATCAGCTAAACTGAAGTTTTGAATTAAAGTAAGAGATGACGTGTTTTAATGAAAAAAATAGTTAAGCCTCTCCCACCAAAATGTAAGTGATGACTTTTGCCTTAGATTAGCAAAAATAAAAAAATCTATTTTCCTATGACAATAATGAGTCATGTTTAATATATGACTTATGCCACCTTATGTTTCTCTACAGTCCTCTCTTAACTTTTACAGCCATTCTGTACCTTTTTTAGCTCTTGTCTCTCCCAGGTTACTATCCAAATTTATTTTAGTCAAGGAATTTAAACAAAGATGCAAGGAAAACCTATTTTTAAGTTTCTACTTCAGATATAATTTTATTGTTACATGCCTTCTTTTCCAATTGTTTGGCAAATTATTCTCTTTATAAAAGTCTAAAAGAAAAGATTGGAAATAATTTTCTTTGGTTTCATAATAAGATAGACAACTCTTTAAGCACTAATAATTTGTGATTAAATGAGCTAGATGTCTATTACGTAATTGTGTGACATGGGTTATATTCACTCTATCAGTAATGTAGATTAACATACTCCAATTTTTTCCTTTCATTTTGCTTTCTAAAGTTATACTAAGTATATTTAAATGATCAGGTGTGAATTCCCTGAACTTCTCATTCCTAAATCTAAACTATCTCTGTGCACCCATTGTTTTCTCAATTCTCAGAGAAATGTTTTTGTCTGTGGTCATTCTTTTATATCTGCTCTCAATTTCCCACAATCCCTTGAGAGTATGCTACATCTTTATCCTCAAACTTGTTCTTACTTTAATCCATCCCACTTTTTTTGCCTCTGTAAGAATTTCCTCTTTCTTAACTAATCCTCTTTTATTATTAATCCTCCTTTTGATCGAAATTTATTCAGGTATCTATCCTTTTTTTGATTAATCCTGAATCACATAATTTTCATAAAGACTACGGCTTGATCAATACTATGGTGTCCTCTGCTGGCTGTAGGGTTGACCTCCAAATACTATTTTATACCACATTTTTCTTCTGCTTTAAAAATATGCCACCAAGCTTTCAACAAGTTATCTCCTGAATGATCCATATAACCTCTAGTTCAATATAATTGATAAACTATTTTTCCTCTCTAAACTGTGCTTCCACATTATGGCATATATAATATTTATATAATTTCAAGAGAAGTTGAGATATCAAACTACATTGTCCTTGTCCTTGAAGTTAGTTTCAAAGTTTGACTGTAGCTCCTTGATAATTTTAAAGCTTTATTGACTTATAAATAACAGAGTAAATTGTACATATTTAAGGAGTGTAACTTGATATTTGATCTATGTATACACACTTCTGAAGCCATTACCACAAACAAGATCATCAACATTTCCATCCCTCAAAAGTTTTCTCACAGTGCTTTATAACCTTCCTTTTGCTGCTTCTCACAGCTCTGGTGCATCCCCTGTCCCCAGGAGCTCACTAATCTACTTTCACTATATTGTATAGATTATATATTGTAAGTCTTCCACATCTCTGCTTAACATGCTCAAACTTTCCTCTAACTTAAAAATTTGGAATGTGGTTGTAGGGTTATTTAAACGTCTTTTTCTATGAATTCTATCATCTCTGTCAAGTTTAGATGCATTTTAATTTACTGATTTTTTTGTGTCTCATGTTGTATAATGTTTTCCTGTTTCTTTGTGTGTCTGGGAATTTTTACTACATGCTAGACACTGTGTGCTTAAAATGTCAGGTGCCAGATAGGTTGTATTTCTATCAATATTTTTAATCATAGCTCTGCATACTCAAGTAACTTAATGAAAAAGTTTTATATTTTCAGGTATCATTTTCAAAATTTGCTAGGTGGAACCGGGGAAGAGTTTAATTTATAAATAATTTTGTTCCATTCTCAGATAAAAATCTGTTCTTTGCCTAACTCCTATAAATCATAATTTTTGGGTTCAGAAGAAGCTATTCTTTATTCTCTAATTCTTGCAGGCTTTTTTTTCTCCTCAGATTTTAGTAATTTTGGATCACTTTTCAGCTGAAATTCCTAAAGTTTTTCCAATTTAATATTCTTTTTTTCTCTCTGCAGTCCTCTTCTCTAGTAAGCTTCGGTGAAGACTCTAAAAGTATTGCTCCTATATTTCTAGGACCACTTTCTGTCACACAAAGAAATCATTGCTTTACATCTGGGTTCCCTATCTGCCTGTGCCACTGACTGGAAACATTTTTCAAACAATAAACTAGCTAATTATAAGACGACCTTTGTTTCTATGCTTGTGTGTGTGTATGTGTGTGATTTTATGTGAATTTGGGGATTCTAGAATCATTTTTCTATTTCTATGAAAAAACTAATGTTAATTTTTTTTTTTTTTTTTAGTAGAGACAGAGACTCTATCACCCTCGGTAGAGTGCCGTGGCGTCACACAGCTCACAGCAACCTCCAACTCCTGGGCTTAGGCGATTCTCTTGCCTCAGCCTCCAGAGTAGCTGGGACTACAGGCGGCCGCCACAACGCCCGGCTATGTTTTTGGTTGTAGTTTGGCGGGGGCTGGGCTTGAACCCTACACCCTCAGTAAATGGGGCTGGTTCCCTATCCACTGAACCACAGGCGCTACCCTAATGTTAAAATTTTGATGGCAAATACATTGAATTTTTAGGCCATTTTGAGTAGTACAGACATTTTAGCAATATTTTAACTCATGAGTTTGAGATATCTTTCACTTCTCTGTGTCATCTTTAATTTCATTCACTAATGTTTTCTAGTTTTCAGCGTAAAGGTCTTTCATGACTTTGGCTAAATTTATTTTATGTATTTCAATAATTTTAACTATTATAAATCAGATTGTTCCATTTTTCTATAAAGTTGTGGTTTTTGTTTTGTTTTACTTTTGTTTTTGTTTTTGTTTTTGTCTGAGATGCAATGTTACTACGTAGTCCAGTCCCAGGCTGGTCTCAGATGTCTGTGCTGGCCTGAAGTGAGTCTCCTGCTCTGGCCTCCCAAAGGACTGGGATTACAAGCTTGAACTACTGTGCCTAACCTTCTCTTGATTTCTTCTTTGAAAATTTTGTGTGCAGACACACTACTTGGTTTGGCGTGTTAATATTATATTCTACAATATTACCACTTTTATTTATTAGTGCTAATAGTTTTTTAGTCGAATCTTGATAGTTTTCAATATATAAGTTTATTTTAACCACCAAATACTGGCAATTTCCCTTTCCTGCGTGTAAACGTTTTCTTTTCTACTCTTGCTAAATTGTTCCCAAAGTGGGACTTTTAATACTATGTTAAGTAGAAGGGTAATAGTGGACAGTTTTGTTTTTTTTTTTCTAGATCTTAGAAGACAGTGTTTCAAATTTTCAACATTATGTATAATATAGCATGTGAGTTTATTATATATGGTCATCTTTGGTTGAGGTACATGCTTTGTATATTAAATTTCTTGAGAGTTTTCATCCTAACATAATGTAAGATATTGTCAAATATTTTTTTCCGCATGTAAAGAAGTTACGTGGCTTTTATCTTTTATTCTGTTAATGTATCATATTTATTGATCAGTGATGTTGTAACATTTTTGCATTTCAGGGAAAAATTTCACTTGATTATGGTGAATTACCTTTTTACTATTTTGTTTCCTTTGGTTTGCTAGGATTTTGTCGAGGATTTTTGCATCTATGTTCATCAGGGAAATTGGCTGTAATTGCTTTCCTTATAGTGTCCTCATTCAGTTTTAACATCAGGGTAATAATGTTGGCCTTATAAAAAGAGTTTTAAATGATTCCCACTTCTTTGATTTTTTGGTAGAGTTTGTGAAGGAGTTCTTTAAGTATTTGGTTGGGAAACCATCAGGTCCTGGGATTTTTTGATTAGAGACATGTTATTAGTAATTAAATCCATTTACCTGTTATTGGTCTGTTCAGATTTTCTAGTGCTTCATGATTCAGTCTTGGTAGGTTGTGTGCATCTGGGAATTCTTCCATTTTTTTCTAGGTTCTCCAATCTGTTGGTACATAATTTTTCATAATAGTCTTTAATGATTTTTGTATTTGTATATTATCAATTGCAATGTCTCCATTTTCATTTCTGAATTTAGTTATTTGAATCTTCCCTCTTCTTCTCATAAGGTAGCCAACTTTTGTGTATTTTGTTTATCTTTTAAAAAAACCAACTCTTAATTTTTTTAATCAAAAATAACTTTGATGTTTCACAGTACTCAAAGACTAAATTTACTTTTTATGAACCATTGTCAAGTCTTTCCTCGCTGATATCAACTTAGAATCTCAATAAATGTTAATTGAATGCACAAATAAATAGAGAAATCTTTTTGATTCATTTTTTATATTCAAGTAAAACATTTTAAAAACATGTATTCTTAAAATATAAATACTTTATGGTTGATTTGTTCTATAGTGTGGTTGGCTATATGCAACATATAGGTCAATTGATGTGACCTAATATACATGGTTTAAGTGACGGACTCCAAATAAGGACAATAAAACTACTATAAAATTTTAGTTTATTTTGATTATACCAAAATAAACAAAATTAAGGTGATTAAATGGATTTTGTTCCAATTATTGATGTTACAGCAAGTATTGCAGGGTGAACATTAACTGAAGGCCTGGGTTTGGATATATACAACTATTTTGCCTGTGAAAGGAAATCACATAGTTCTCTCTATCATTATTTTATAATTGCATTGTATTTTTCTTTCTGCAAAGGATTTTCACTGTCATCATATATCTTATTTTATCCTTTTATTGAATTCAAGAAACAGAAATTATTTCATTTTTCCTATTTTACAACTAGGAAATTAAGGCAAAGATAAATTAACTTTCTTGTCTAAAGTCACAGCATGCATGAGAATCAGTATGAAAAATAGGTCTCTCTGTCTAGATGCTTATTACTTTCATAAGGACAGTTTTCAAAATATTTAATTTAAGAAGAAGCTTATGGAAATTAGTGCCCATGCTCACCATAATGCTAAAAAAAGAAAAAAAATTAAGCACGGCTACAATGTCTCACGCCTGTAATCCTAGCACTCTGAGAGGATGAGGTGGGCGGACTGCTTGAGCTCACGAGTTCGAGACCAGCCTGAACCAGAACGAGACCCCATTTCTACTAAAAATAGTAAAACTGAGGCAAGAGGATCTCTTGTGCCCAAAGATTTTAGGTTGCTATGACCTATCACACCACAGCACTTTACCCGGGGTGACAGCTTGAGATGCTGTCTCAAAAATAAATAAATAAAAAAAAAAAAAAAAAAAAAAATGGTTCCCTTTCTAACTTAAGAAATTCCACTTTCAAACTATACCATTAAGAGAGAATTAAAAAAGGAACTTCACGGATTGTGAAAAATATTTGCAATAAACAACTCCAACAAATGATGAGGAGCTTTACAACTCTATATGAAAAGGACATTGTATCTAATAAAAACTCAGTAGGAAATTCAAACACAGATGTCACAAAATACCCAAATGGCCTATAAACACGTAAAAAGGTGCTTTATTAACTCTATTAATCATCAGAAAAATGCTAACTTGGGCTACAATGCAACCCCATTTTACTACATATTGTTGGATGGCTGAAGTTTAAATAATAATAACGTAATAGCAAGTGTTTACAAGGATGTGGACAGGGCGGCGCCTGTGGCTTAGTGAGTAGGGCGCTGGCCCCATGTACTGAGGGTGGCAGATTCGAACCTGGCCCCAACCAAACTGCAACAACAATAAAAAAAAAAAAAAAAAGAATTAATCAATTTGATTCAAACAAGGATGTGGACTAATCAGAAATCACATACATCACTTATAGGTTAGAGAATTGATACAGCTATTTGAAAATTGCCTATATATACTAAAATTAAACATATGCATATCCTATGATGTTGTTATCTCACCCTGGGGTGTATACCTAACCAAAATATATAATTTTTCATGGTAGAACTATTTATAACAGCCGAAAGCTAGATATTCCTCAAGTGCGTATCAACAGTAGAATAGAAAAATAAATTGTGGTCTTGGCACCTGTAGCCAAGTGGTTAGGGCGTCGGCCACATGCACCAGGGTTGGTGAGTTTGAACCCATTCTGGACCTGCTAAACAATGACAACAACAACAAAAATAGCTGGGCATTGTGGCAGGCACCTGTAGTCCCAGCTACTTGGGAGGCTGAGGCAAGAGAATCACTTACGCCCAAGAGTTTGAGGTTGCTGTGAGCTGTGATGCCATTGCACTACCGAGGGCAAAATACTAAGACTCTGTTTCAAAAATAAATAAATAAATAAAAATAAAATAACCTGTACCAGATGCAATACTACACAACAGTGACAAGAAAGAGTCAAAAAGTACATGCAGCAATAGGGATGTCTCCTTCACATATTATTCAGTGACAAAGGAAGATACAAGAGAGTAGATATTACACGATTTCATTTACATAAAGTTATGAAACAAACAAAGAAGAATGTATTTTGTTTGAAGTTGAGATACTAGTTAACCTTGAGAGAGGGAGTTAATGACTAGGAGAAGTCATGGGGGTATCAGATCAACTAGCATGATAGTTATTTTCTGTTTTACGATCTTGATGCCTTTTGCATAGTTATACAAAATCTGTGAAAGTTAGCTGTTGCTGTTAAACTCACATCAAATGCATTCATGTACACGGATCATACCTCAGCGAAATCTTAAATCCCTGACATCACTAATCAAAATATATCTTATTTTCCGGAATGTCTTCTTGACTTTATATTTCCATTTAAGAACATTGGTGAAGGGATTGATTACCTTCATTCCACATTGTCGTTATTTCCCCACATATAACCTGAAGAAGAGCATTGGACATTTCAGGCAGTCACATTCAAAAATAAAGAAAATCTAATGCAGCGGTACAGGACATCAAAATATGACATAAACATATACTCGATATGTAAAACATACAGAGCTAATGCTCACAATTTTAAAATGTAAAATCCATTTTGGTAATATAATTTATTAAGAAGTCAGTTGATATCGTAATTGTCTGCCAAGCAGAATCATGACACCAATTATAAAAAATACATTATAATTATTATACTCCATTTGTTCTCTCAGAAAATTATAAGTGACTTCAGAATAATAGAAACCCAGACTTGACGAGAGCAACTTTACTGGAAAAACAATAAAACCAAACCCTATAGTCTTCAAAATTGCTTAAGAATATTATTTGTGTGTAGAGAATTATTTCAAATGACTCTTGCTCTCCTAATAATGAGTTAAGGGGGGAAATTTTTTGTGTGTTCCTTTGAAAGCAATTGTTATTTAATGCATACTGTGTGCCAGCCTGAAATATATATTCATCTACTATCTAGCATGCATAGCCAGCCCAGCAGTTTAATGTTCTTAGAAACAGGGAGATTATGTAAGATAATCACATTCCCAACCAAACTCATGATAGTAAACAAGGAATAGATGTGTTTTACAACAAATATTTTTTGAATCTCATATGAGCTTCCAATGTTATTGTTTTCCTCCTGCAGGGTTTTTTGTTTTTAGTTTTGGTTTCGGTTTGTTTTATATTATGCTAAATAAGTGCTCCTCAGTTCCCTTATAGAACTTTCAGTCTGGTGAAGGAGACACATAAGCATTGGCATTACAATATATTCTAATAAGCTTTAATACATAAGAAGTAGGGAGAGTACCAGAATACAGACACAGCACACATTACTCTCTCCAGTGATCTGTCCAGTTCTGTCAATGGTGTGTCGAAGTCCCTGGCAATTACAACAACGAGGTTTATCTCTTTGCTTAGATCTGGCATAATTTGCTTTACGAATTTGGGATCTCCTGTATTAGGTGCATATGTATTTAAGTATAGTGCTAAGAAAATTGGATAACCACATGCAGAAGAATGAAACAGGACCCCTGTCTCTCAACATTCACAAAAAATGGATTCAAGGTGGCTCATAACCTTAAATGTCAGGCATGGAAACGTAGGAAAGAAAAAGAAAATTCCCATTGTTTCCTATATCATTTGTGAAACAAATTTTTTGTTGATTTTTAAAACTAACACTAGTGTGAATTTAATCGGAAAATGGCTCTTGAATATCTGAAGTAAATATCAACTCAAAAATTGAAATATACATATTTTTAACCTATACCTCCATTGAGAATATATCTGAAAGCAATTATTATATAAGTATGTAAGGCCATCTATAACAGTTATCTCTCAGTGGATTTTATAGCAGAAATGTTGCAGGAAGACGAGCCCAATGGAGAGAATGAACACCCCAACACCATGTTTGGAAGAAGAGTTTTATTCCAGCCAGCAGAGGGGTGGCAGACCCAGAGTCCCAAAATGTCTGTGCTCCTCAACTGGCTCAGACTTCACATTTTTATCTCCAGTCAAAAAGTTCCAGCCCACAAGTACCTTTCTCATTGGTCAGTTTGAATCAAGCTGCAGAAGCAGCTCTAGCTTTTACAGAATTGCAGGCTTTTACAGAAGTGGAAACAAGTATTCTCAGGAAGTTACATTTCTACGAATTCCTAAGAGCTGGGTCACCACAGGAAGGACCTTGCAGCTATGTCCCTTAGGGCTCCTAGAGAACACCTGTTCTCTTAGACCTATCTTTTTCAAGGTATCCTCTTTCAGACTATTTAGAAATAAATTGAATATCCATCAAAACAGAAGTAGCTGGATAAAACAGAATGTGATCCACTCATTAAACAAAAGAAAAACATGTATATAGAGACAAAATAGCAGCCCATACTCCATATTGCTTACCTGAATAATGGAACAACACATGTGCTTTTTTATTTTTAAATGAATATTACACTATAAATGTTTCCAAGGTAATTATTAACTTTTGAAAATATTTTTCCAGGCCAACTAATGGAATATTTTTTTAGTGCATGAACTATAATTTAACTATTTTCCATTTGTTGCACAGTTAGAAGAAAATACCCAAGTCTCTATGCATGCAGTATCCATTTACTCTATAGTACAGCTGAGGATTATATAATTTTCCATTACCAAAAAACAAACCAAAAGCCACATTATCAGCCGCAGAGGATAGGAAAAAGGCAAATATTTATCACTGGGAAGGTAAAAGTTGTACAGCATAATTCTTTATCATAAGAAAAGAAGGCTTTTTAACTTATGCTGAAATCTTCATTTTAATCTATGACAGCAAAACGCCATAAATTGCATAGACTGCAAGTCTGAGGTGAATGTGCTGGTATGGTTGAGTTTGGCTGAGGGCTCTCTTCCCGGATTATACTTGGCCACCATCTTGCTGTTCTCACTTGACCTCTGCTTCCTAAGAATGCTTTGAAAGCTTTGAAGGAAGAACCTAGAGAGGGTAAGCCCTCTGATCTCTTCTTAAATCCATTATGAATGCCTCACCGTTATGGTCTTACCTAAACATAATTACCTCCAAAAGACTCCATTGGCAAATGTAAATAGATGATTCAGACGTCCACATATGAATTTTAGGGTGAATACAATTCAGTTCATAGCAGTCCTAAAATGTTTGTTTCTTTCTGTAATTAATTTTCTTGGATATCAACTCTTTATTGTACATTAGCAGAATGTTTAGATATTGATTAAATAAAGGAAAATAGAATTAATGTTTTTATAAGTCTTAAAATATTATTTATGATCCACCAAATATAACATTCAAAAGTGATTTGAAATATGTAAATTATTTGATGACTCTATCAACATCAGGTATGGAATAATTATATAATAACTGTCATTATATTAATTATGTAATTCACATTAATTTAAAAAATACTTTTAGTTTTTGATTATGTGATATCAGAATTAGAGTTTTAATTGTCAGCATAAAGTATATTTAAAAGTATATTTTAGAGGCTTGGCACCGTAGCACAGTGGTTGCGGCGCCAGCCATATACACAGGGGTGGCGAGTTTGAGCCCAGCTGGGGCCAGCTAGACAGCAATGACAATTGCAACAAGAAGTGGAGGAGCACTGTGGTGGGCTCCTATAGTCCTAGCTACTTAGGAGGCTGAGGTCAGCTGGGCGCCTGTGGCTCAAGTGGCTAAGGCACCAGCAACATACACCTGAGCTTGCGGGTTCAAATCCAGCCCAGCCCACCAAACAATTGTGGCTGCAAGCAAAAATTAGCCAGGCATTGTAGCAGGCGCCTGTTATCCCAGCTACTTGGGAGGCAGAGGCAGGAGAATCACTTGAGTGCAGGAGTTGGAGGTTGCTCTGAGCTGTGATTTCACTGCACTCTACCCAGGATGACAGCTTGTGGCTCTGTCTCACAAAAAAAAAAAAAGAGAATCTCTTGAGCCCAGGAGTTTGGGGTTGCTGGGAGCTGTGATGCAAAGGCATTCTACTGAGGGTGACATAGTGAGACTCAAAATAAATAAATAAATAAATAAATAAATAAATAAATAAATAAATAAATAAATAAAAAAAAGTAAAGTGTATTTTATCACCACAGAGATAGAAACCAAAATCTGGAAATATTTTTTCTTATTCTGAGAATACTGCAAACATAACTTTTTTCCTAATTGAATTACAAATAATAAAATATTGTAATTATGAAATAAGTTTGGTATATCTAAAACTTTGCTTTGTTATTTGTGAATATTACTTAGAGATGAAACCTCAAGGATAAAGTAACAATATAATGAATTTTTCAGGAATTTAGGTTGTACTTTCTTATCTTTTTCTTCCAATTTCTTAATCCACTATGAACTTTGCATATCAATATAATTTAAGTTATAAATGAACAAATTTGAATACTGAGGATGCATTTAACAGTCTCCACTGCATAAAAAAATTATAAACATGAGATTAAAATTACTAATGGGAAAAATTGCCAAGCTCTATTGGTTTAATACATGCATCTGAACAAGTGTTGTTTGATTATATCTCTTATCCTGTATTTCATCATCCGTAAATGCTTAATTTATTTTTAAAAGTAGGACTTTGAAACAGATTGCAGAAAAAATAGTAAATACTAAAAGAAAATTCCACTTGCATATTTTCTGCCTAAAATCAATGGAATGTATTTATTAGATGACCTCCTTGCAACCTGAAAGTTTCCTTTCCCTAACTGACTTCCATGAAGAATGTTGTAGACTAACAATTTTTCATAAATTCATCTTAATTTAGGACACCATTGGTTTCTAAGTCAGCATCAGATTTTGAGACTTTACTCTGCATAACCTCAACATACGTATGCTTTCCTTTGCAGGCAGCTTCTCAAGGTTCTTTCAGAAACTCATTCAGATATGTCATCAAGTGGCCACCCAGAGATTCTAATACTTGTATTGGTCTTTCCCACTGGTAATCCATAACCTTCCACTTGAACAGAATTATTTATTGGAAACTCCTTTAAACTGTCTTAATGTCTGAAGATTTCCTGCTGTCAAAATTTGACAGGCCCCAGGAAAACTCCTTGTAGTGAATGCAAAACAGAAAGCTATTCTTTAAACCCATCACAGTCTTAACTCAAAATATATTTCAATATGCCATTCTAGAAACACAAAGAGGTAGTTTATAGAGTTCAGAAAATAGAATAAAGCCAATTGCAGAATCAATAAAATAATTTTCTTCCTAAAAAAATTATCCATTTTTCCAAAACTATTTTCAGAATGGAGGAAAATCACAGAAATGCTCGTATAATATGTGTGTGTCATGACACTTGAGAATGGTAGAAATGTCAGAGATTAGGAGTGCAATAGATAGCACACTAATTACTAAGATTTTTAAAGAGGATAGTCCACTAGTTAGAACTGGAAGCTTTTTAAAAGAGTATATTTTACCCAGAAAAACAGTCTGCAGGCATTACGTGTTAATAATACTATGAGATTAATGTGGTCTTTATTTTGGCTCAGTAGACTTTTCACTAAAGTGAGAGGTGGCTGTTAATTAAACTTTGAAATTCAAAACTGGATATGTTCAAGCCATGTGATCGTGTGAGATTTAACATCTCTAAACCTTGGTTTCCTCAACTGTAAAGTATTTTAAAAAACAGTGACTACATGGCTACTCTTAATTAAGAGAATTGCCACAATGGGGACTACTGCTACATTCATAGTTATTTGTGTCAATAGAAAAATGATAGGATTCTTAATTTAGGTCTTTTGAAGTATATATTGATGTGCTTTTTATACTGTAAACTCACCCTCAAAATGTTATACTGTGATATGCTTTCTCTATTAGGGAACTATCTTCTAATATGACCTAGTGTCTTTAAAAGCTTTAAATGCTTTATAAAAACTGAGGTTGCTTTTTAAAAGATGTATTTCATAGAATCACATTTATGATATAATAATAGTTGTGTTATAACATATCACTTGTGGAATAATGTGAGATATTTTCATTGAACCTTTCCCATTATGAAATAAAGTTCTCATAATACATAGCATGTAGAGAAGCTGAGACCTAGCTAATATCCTAACATTTACAAGGTATCTGTATTCCTCTAGCTGCAGTTTGATTCTAAAGTTTGAAAACTGATATACTAAACATTAATAAATTAAAGGGTATGAACAGGTAGGATGAAATAAAATCTGCTTGGGCTTTACTCCATTTTCATATCCTGTACCTTAGGAAACGCAATCCTTATTGACGTTTCCAAGCCCATGAGGGTTTAAGAATAAACTCGAGAAAATAAATGTGTATCAAAGAGATTGGAGTACAGGGAGAGAGGGATTTTTCAGGGTGACAGGATCCCCATTCCATCTGTGTGCACGCAGACCAGAGGCGCTATCTATGACCAGAAGAAATAGTTTCTGTCATCTCCAGATGGAGGGAATGATTACCCAGTAGGGCTTTTCAGACTGTTGAAAAATCTAATGCGTCCAAACTGCCTCCTTCATAAAACAGCCTCAACATCTGAGTGCTGTGAAAAACAGAAACACATGATCTTTTTTCTTTATCAAAACACCCCCTTTTCTAGCATCTGCCCTTCAGTATCTCTTCCTCTCATAGAAATGACAACTAAACACATACTAGTTAACCCCCAAAAATGGACTCTTGTGAATTGATAGGATATAGTTTACTCTTCAAGCTTTGTATAATTTAGCGATAATAATCAGGAAAAAACATTATGAGCACTTACAATCTCATTTATGCTTTATAAGGAATCTAATAGGTAGAGGTCCTTTTGGATTAGTAAAATCTAGTAAGAAGAAATGGTAAAACAACATGTTTCAAAAATGCTTCATTGGTATAATAACTACACTCTGCCATTGCTATGATATATTAGGATGGATTGAATTACCTATTGAGAAATAGTACTTCACTGAAAATTAATACGTGAGTTAAAAAATTACTGTTTCACTAAAACCTGATTGATCTTTAAGAATTACTTGGTATACTCAAAATATCATAATAATTGTCTATATTATAATAGTCACAATAGATTAATTTCTTTTTATTTTTATATAGATACTTCTCTATACTTCCAGGTCATAGTATATTGGAAAAATAGAAAAACCATAAGCCATGATCTTGGGATATGTCTGCATTGAAAAATTATTTATAATATCTTAGTAATATACCATATGCAATTTGTAAATAAATTTTATTTGTAATATGACACATCCTTTTGGAATTCGGCAGTAGAAAGAGTGGAAATTAGGATGAAATTTTATATTCAGGAGTATAAATTCAAACTTATAAGACTACCATTATATGGTGAACATGTTTAGTTTCAAAAAATAAGTGACAAGGCCGAGCACGGTGGCTTACACCTGTAATCCCAGCACTTGGGAGGCCAAGGTGGGTGGATTGCCTGAGCTTACAGGTTCGAGACCTGTAGCAGACCAGCCTTGACAAACGGTGGGTTTACTGCCTTGTGGCCTAGTGGTGCAAGAAGACCAGAAAATTATTAGTAGAAGTTATAGAATATTAATATAGAGAAATAATAGATACAGACAAAGAGATAGTTTTAAGAGTATTGGGCCTCGGGATGCACACACACTTCTTTGTGAGGCTTCCAGTATACCACCCCGAGTATCAAGCTAGCTCTGTATTTATTTCATACACCAGTGTTAGTCATAAATCTCATGAAAGCAAGGCAAACAATCCCATCAAGTTTCTTGCTGCATTTGCATTCCTACTATCTAGACTAAATCTAGATTCAGCTGATTACATTAATTGCATTGATTTACTTGTTATTTTTACTGCTTCAAAGTACTATGCAAACAAAGTCTTGATAAGAAAGCCAATCACCAGCCTACTCAAGGACCAAATCCTAGTTGACCCACAGTCACACACTACAGATGTGAGGCTTTAATACTCTGATAGCCAGGTGGCGCCTGTGGCTCATCAAGTAGGGCGCCAGCCCCATATACCAAAGGTGGCGGGTTCAAACCCGGCCTCGGCCAAACTGCAAAAACAGAAAAATAGCCGGGCGTTGTGGCAGGCGCCTGTAGTCCCAGCTGCTCGGGAGGCTGAGGCAAAAGAATCGCCTAAGCCCAGGAGTTGGAGGTTGTTGTGAGCTGTGTGATGCCCCGGCACTCTACCGAGGGCGACAAAGTAAGACTCTGTCTCTACAAAAAATATATATATATATATATATATTCTGATAGCCTTGTGTCCAAACAGATAGACTCCTCTGGCCCAATCAAGGTGACAAAAGGAAGGAGATCTTTCTTCTCTTTATCTGGTCCTCATCAAGTCTTCTGGAGTTGGACAAAATTTATAGAATTTACATTTTTAACACCCCCAAACGACTCCCTCAGAGTACACAGCCTTGCCCTGGAAGAAAGCAGCTTCAAGGCCTCCATCCAGCTGCTGTGCCACACCTGTGAGGGAAGGGGGGGATACACAACACGCTAAGCTGCAGAAATATTAAAATGACAGGATCTTACACTTTGTGCTCAGAGCCAAGAAAATCAATCCGAATCAGAATATATTAATTTTCACCTTATCTGCTATTTTCTATTGTATTTTGGATAGTGACAAGCTCTAAAGTCAATATTAATTTCAGTTGGAAGAGAAAAAATTAGCAATGCAATAGCAGATGTTCTAACAAAAATAAAAAGTTGAGATCAGGATTTGTAGTTGTCTTCTACAGTGCTAAATTTAAAAATTAAAGTTCCTTTAGATCAGCTTTACAATTGGTCTGAAAATTAGTTTAAAACTTTCAAGCATAAAGAAAGTCAAAATGAGAAGCAGATGGGCCTATGAGTCTTTGGAGAACGGTCTGTTTCTCCTTATGATCAACAGAAAAGCAAAAAGGAAAATGGGATAAAATTCTCAAGATTTCAAACACATTGCTACACATTACCATGTATTCATTAAATAGCCAAATCTATTCATATTAGAACACTGATTCTTACTCAATATGTTCATACCATCATGTTTGAGTGCTTTATTTTTTAATATTTCATTCAAATTGAATGTTTTACACTTAAAATATTAAATTTCATATTAAAATTTAATTACTAAATTTTGCCTGTAGTCTAAAGTTTGTAATATTCTTCTAAAATCTGAAGAGAGTAGAAATCTTGCTTTAATCTGGCATTATTTCAAGTGTGACATATAAATACTGTAATCCGTATTATGACAAATATAAAAACCAATCAAATGCATAGTCACTACATATAAAATGATTAGTTTTACCTTATTATGTCAATTATAAACATTATAAAACACTGTTTTTTTTTTTTTACCAGTAATCACTCATTTTCAAAATTCTAAGCTCATTAGTATCATAGAAGTACCTAATTGTCATCAAGATTAATGAGAAATTTTTGGTAATGGGTTTCAGACTGGAGAATTTTATGCTAACAAAAAAAATTAGAGATAAATTGGGGAACAACCTAGAATAAAATTTTAAGATTTATGGATCCCCTGTCATTCAAATAGTAAAATATTAAACTAATATAGTATTTAGTATTAAGATGCTAAAATAGAACTTACTATTAAGGACTTCCTTCTCCATTCTCTACCATACTCGCATGTGCTGCAGTAATACATCAATTCATCATTTTCTGATTCCTGGTATATCACTGGCATATTACTCCTCAAATCACATTTCTGCAGCATCTTCTTTGTTCAGGTTGACAATTTACACAATTTTCTCAATTTCATCCTAGTGTACTGACAAAAATACATATGTTCTTGAGGGATTTATAAAACAAATTTATGTCAAAAATTATACTTTTCTCCCTAAATTATATTGCAATCAAATGTTCTTTAAAAAGAAAGAATTTTATTTTAAACTAAAATGTTTGCTTTGTATTTTCACTATTTTGCATCTAAAAGACTTTGATCACTACAAATAGGAACCTATTTTCCTCCATTTTGAAATAAAGCATCTTTCACAGGACTATGATCATTTCATTCGAATGTGTTAAGTATTCCCATTTAAATATCCCCTGTTCTCTTCTTCAGTCACCTAGACTTCATTACCTGTTCATGAATAACTCATTCTTATTTCATTACCCACACATCCTCTTATGCTGTCCTTTTAAAGTCTCTCAAATTAATTCTCTTCCCTTTCTTCCACTTATATTGCTTTTCTCAAGAACTAAATCACCATTTTGGACTGGCACAAAGGCCTGTTAATGGGTGCAGGCCTCCAGTCTTACCAAGTTCCCAACTTGAAAATGCCAACTCAAATTGATTTTTGAAACACACTAAGTATATTGATTTGATGACCTACTCAAAACTTACTACATACGCCATAACTGTGTCTTCCACACTGTGTGCCAAACTACATCACTTAAAATTCAGAATAGGATTACAGGAAGAGGAGCAAAGTTCTGTGGGCAAATAAGCTTAGGAAATTGTATATATAACTGTTTTCATTACTGTAGGCCTCTCTGAGAACAGGCATTTCCCAGGTTATGAATGAGATACCTTCTATAGGTTTGTTCTTAAGTTGAATTTGTATGCTGGTTGGAAGCACTACACTACATTTACCTGCCACTTACATTAGGCTCCACTCGTAAGCATGAGTTGTACTTTAGTTGAATGTTTGTAACTCGAGGACTTACAGTAGTAAGTAGTAGCCTCTGATCCTAAGTGCAAATTGCACCTCAATCCAATGTTTGTAACTCGGAGATTTCCTGTATTTTGAAATTATAGACATTCTGGATATCCACAGATAGATAGAATAGTGCGCAATGTTTCTCAAGCCAATTTGTTCATAAATTCTGTGTCATAGATAAAGAGGACCGTGATTTAAAAAATGCTGGCTAATTGGATAATTTAAAACTTACATGCATAGCAATACAAAAGTGCCTGTATCCTAAAACTTGGCTTAAATCAGTTCTGCTCTTCCCTTTGATTCTTGGCACACTGAAACACTCGCAGTGCCTCACTGGTGATCATACCAGCTATTATGTTTGCCTGATATTTACTTTCCTGGAACATCTCTTGCCCTAATCTCAGTAACTACTATAAGTATTGTTTTCTTTAATCCAGTGTTCCCTTCCCCTACTCTGTTCTTTAGAGACATTCACCTAATCTAGATCTTTACAAAGAACATCCCAATGTCTGTTTCATCCCTGAAGTTGATTCTGCAGGAGTGTAAGTATTAGAAACCACTGCTCTGTGACTCTTGCAAACAGAGGTCGTTTTGACGCTGGGCCACTGTTCTAGCTGATGTCTCTTGTACCTCTCACCATTCTGGTTTGTGTTTATTTGCTTACATGTTTTTTCACTAAATCAGAACTATTATTAATATTTATATTTCTTTATAATATTAATATTCTAATACAGAGTAGATAGTAAGTATTAATATGTATTATTTATTAGGAAAAAAGTTGGTCTAAGTGTAAGTATTCAGTAAATATATATTATTCATCAGAATAAAATGTTCTAAAATTAGATTTTAGGTTCCTTTATAGAGATGGACTTTTAATAAATGTTTGTGATTTTGTCTTAAAATCAAAGGGCACACTCTCATATGATTGCCATCTTCATGAATAAAATACTATCTTAAACAGAAAAATTAGTAAGATAACATTATCAAAATTGGGGTAAATATGTGTGTAAAAGGTTTTATCTTCTTGCATTTGGAAAAGACTGTAAAGAAAACAAACCTGTGAGGGCTAAATTAATAATCATAATTGTTGAAACACTATAAATCATTTGCACTTTGGAAAGATAGATTATACAAGAACTCAGCAAACTCGTGTTAATAGTCTTTAGAATAATGAGATGAAAATCACTGTATGGAAGACTATGTACAAAATAAATTATTTATATCACCATAAGCACTGTGAAAGTTTTAGGGAAATAGCTATTAACAGAATAAGCCTGGAAAATATTTGTCAAAGCAATGAAGACAAAATTGACTTTAAATATAAATAGTGAGTCTGCAGATCACCCATTGGTACTTTGAGCAAGACTCTTAAAAATCTGGTTAAATATAGCAGAAAACAATCAGAAACATTTAAGTAAAAATAAAATCTAAGGAATAAAAATTGAATTAAAATTAAGGTATTAATAAACAGTTCATCATATTTTCAAAAATCACACCCCTGGAGCACTTACAGTCAAGTCCTACTAATGGTGAAGGTTTATCACCAATCCCAAATCCATTTTTTTCTTCTTCCTTATGTAATAATATTCTGATTTTGTTGGCGTGGCAATGTATCTAGCCACAAAATGTGTTCCCATGTTTTTTTCTCTTTTTAGCAGAACCAAGTTGTATCAAACCATATGTGAGTGTTAATTTGGGGTGAGGCTTCTGGAATACTCTATATTCAGAGCTGAATTAACCTGGGAGGGTCATATGGTTGGTCTTTCTGCCTTTCATAAAAGCATGGAGCTGAGCTACAGTGACTACCAAAGGGAATGAGATGGCCTTAATGAGGTCTATGGAGCACTCGGTGTTATACCATCATGGAGTCACCAAATCTACCCTAGACTATTCACAACTGGAAAACTTTAGATTATTTCACTGAGCTCATTTTTCATACCTGTTATTAGTAACAAAATGCAATAGCTAATTGCTAGGCAGTGCAACTTCACGGTCGACTAACACCTAACAAGCGCCATTTAGTACTTCTTCCAGAGCAGGACATGCCTAAATGTCAACCCTAGCAATGTGAAAGGAGAGCCTTGGGAAATGGAAGGTTTCATTGTCTGGCTTTTCTGAAGATCCTGTCTGTTACCTGGATGACTGACGTCCTAAATAACCCCCCTTTTATAGGAGACCCTCTCCATTATTCATGAGCAGTTTTGAGGTCTACACAAAGTTCCTTCAGGACTGAAGTGAAAGTTATCTTGTGACAAATTAAATAGGAAGCTCCAAAATGTAGAATAAGTTTAATTATTGGCACATTTGTCTAAATCTTTTGATTTAAAAGACATTCTTCATGCACCTCTAATTTGATCAAAGTGACCCAAGAACACACTTTGGGGGGGTATTACTGTGTTTGGCTGTAACTAAGGAAACACATATTAAGATAATTACATTTAACTATTTTCAAAAAGTTTGAAGAAATATGAAGACTAAAAACAAAAGAAAGAAAAGGACTGAAAGATAAAATGTGGTAATGTTCTTAACATTAGTCAGAGGAGACTGAGCCTAATTTAAATAAATAAATTTGACTTCTCAGTGAGCTTCATTAGCACAAGTTCAGTTCTGACAGTTAATGAATTCACCAAAATACTGCCACCCTGTTGGAATGTGTTTGACTGGACAACTGACAATCCTCAAATGACTTCTCACAGTGGGTTATGTCTCATTCAGTTTCCTCTAACATACCATCACTACTGGAATGTGACTTTGTGCAGTGGTCTTCGGAAAACAGTTATATTTCAAAACCCACATAAGGAGTATGATGTATAGAGAGAAGTATCTTTTCATTCCCATTCTCGACTTCTACTCTCTCATCTAGTTGCTCCTTTTAGACCAGGTACACTGACTCACGCCTGCCATCCTAGCACTCTGGGAGGCTGAAGCAGGTAGATTGTTTGAGGTCAGGAGTTCAAGACCAGCCTGAACAAGAGTAAGACCTCATCTCTACCAAACATAGAAAAACTAGCCAGGCATAGTGGTACAGGCCTATAGTTCCAGCTACTTGAGAGACTGAACCAAGATTATTGCTCAAGCCCAAGAGTTTGTAGTTGGTGTGAGCTATGATGATGCCATGTCACTCCACCCAGGGTGAAAGATTGAGATTCTATCTCAAAAAAAAAATAAAAATTAAAAATTAAAAAATAAATAAAAATAAACAACAATAATTGTTCCTTTTATTTTCTAGCTTTATGTCTTCTATACTTTATAAAATATAACCATTTCCCAAGTTTCAATACTTTCTTCACACTCTTCAGTTTTCACCTTAGTGAATGATGCCCTTTTATACAAACATGTTCCTGTTATTTTTTTTAAAAGTCTATGATCTACAGCCTCAGTTTTCTACTTCCTTTTGCAGGAAAATCTTCTAAAATTGCTATTCATGTTGCCTTCTCTGTTTTTTAATCCACTCCAATGAAACTTTTACCTTCATCTCTGCATGAAACTACTATGTGTATCATCAATACCCTTCATCTTGCTAAATGCAAAGGTCAATGTTCTTTCTTCTTATTTGACCCACTGTCAGACTTCCACACAGGTGATCACTCCCTCTTCATCAATATTCTTTACCCCTTTCTTTTCCAGAACACCATGTAGTATTTTAAATGTCATTAATAACTTAATGATAACTCCATCTCATCTACTTCTTCTGACTTCTCACCTTCTCTCTGTCCTTCATATTGGTGTTCCCAGGGCTAAGTTTTAACCTTCATTTGTTCTCTAGGACTACTCAATTCCTTGGCATTCTCATGGTTGTAAATACAGGCTGTAGACCGAAACCTTCCAATTTCTACGTATGTCTAACCTAGACCCTCCTCTGTCATGCCCCAAGCTGCCTACTTGACATCTCCACTCAAATATCCAATATCTATCTCACATATTACCCCTATATTACCCATAAAGACATAAACTTTCCACCAAAGGATGTGCCATTGATTTTTTTTTCCTCTGTTATCAGTTGATGACAAAGTTTCCCTGAAGAGGGAAAAACATATATCATTGACTTTTCCCTTTCTCTCAGGCTCTACAACACTTTTTAAAATAATTTTTTTCTATAAAACAGAAACAGTAGCATCTACCTCATAAGACAGTTGTGAAATTAAGTGTTAATGCATGTAAAGTAAATTTAGTTCTGCACACAAGAGGCAAATACATGTGAACTAGTAAAGGGAGTGACATTACAGGGAAAGGCAGTAAGAGACCTTTCATGAGGGATGGCTCAACATTTTCACATCCACTGATACAGGATCACCATTCCTACTTTTTCCAAGAATGGCTCTGTGACTTGAACACTTGAATGCTCATGCCTTGGTTTTCTTACCAAAAAAAAGGAACCAATTGATCTAAAGGACTTCTCTAGATCCCTACCATCACTGAAGATTCATGCTTCTCTGAATGTTCAGAAGCAAGGCAAACTATTTCAAACGAAAATCAGTTCTTGGCCATTGAACATGACAATTCTGGGATGATAATGATTGTTTTCATTGACACTAAGCACCATATGGGAGGGAGCATAAGATTGCTCAACATTGATTAGAAGAAAGAAAAGTATCTGATGTTCATCCTTAGTTCCTGGCATGGCTCTTTCTGTTTCACCTTTATGGATGCCAAGAATACTTGAAAAGAAGTAAAAGAACAATTAGTGGGTGAGACAAAGACAATGGTAGTGACATAAACAAGAGAGATATTCAATACAGTTAACAAAAGGAGTGGCATGGTCACTGACCCTGAGAACGTCTGCTGGGAATGTCGGTATATTCCTGCTGAGTGTCACCTCTGGGTGTAGATAATTTACACAGAATCAAGAAAGGTCTATTAAGAAAAATCAGACAAAAATAATATTTAAAAAACAGGAGAAATAATTATTAGATCCCTGTGAGAATAAATAGAAATTTAAATTTCAATAAGGTCTAGAAAGGAGAAATGACCAAATTCTGTAGCCTATTAGACCTTTAAAAATATTTTAATTTGTGACTCACGAAATAGCCCATCACACAGTCTGCCATTCTGAGCCACCAAGATGGTGATTTAATGCCATTAAAGGTGTCTGTGACTTGACAATGTCCTCTAATGGGAACACGAAAGATACTTCAGTGAAAGGGTTTGTTTTTATCACTCAGGGTAAGAAAATCTATTTCAATCTGATCTTAGTAAGAATGATTTTATTTGGCAACTTCATGGAATTCTGCACATTTGTTTTCCTGGCAATGCAACTCTAATGAGGCCTTTTAGATCTACATTCTGCTTCCTGCCTCTCATTCTACCCCCTTGCACTGCAAAGTAGTAGCAGCTTAAATACTTCTTCCCTTCAACAGCTGATGCAGGAGCACTATCTCTGCCACTTGGCTACCGATATCTGGCAGCTCAAACTGGCAAGCCTAGTCCCCACTGTTTCTAGGCTCAGAGAAGCAAATATGTATAACACGGTGGTTAAGAACACAAGTTCTAGTGCCATATTGCTGGGATGAAAATTCTTACTCTGACACTTACTAGGTGTGGATGACTTTGGTCAACATGCACATCTTCCTGCCTCTCAGGAGTTTAGTGTTTTGTTTTGTTTTGTTTTCAAGGCTGTAAAGTTATGATAATGATAGTTCCCATCTCGTAGGACTATTCTGCAGATTAAAAGAGTTAATCAGCCCATTCCTTAGTAAGTGCTCAGTAAGTGCACATTGTGATTTATAGCTAAGCTTCCATTAATCTACCAACAATAAAACTTTCAGAAAAACCTAGTTTGCTTTTGAAATATCCTTTGTTCTAGAAAAAAACCTTTTTAAAAATTGCTAATATACTATGAGAAAAGATGATGCAAGCATTCAAAATATAGATATTGTGTAAGTCTTTTTAATACAGCATAACATTGTTCTAACTAGTAGCTTCCCCAAGTCCCCAGGGTTCTTGTGATTTTGCATTGTTTTGGTTGAACTCACATGTGCACAATTCACATCCAATCTATCACTTTTAAAACTGTGAAACTAATTAGAATATAATGATACTATATTTTATATTTATGTACATTTTAAAATTAAAACTTGTATTATTGGCATCAATATTATTCAAATGCAACTATTGTGAGAATGCTTAAGAAATACTTTAAAATGGGTTTGAAGCATTTCCTTTTCCCTGTACCCATGCCAGCAAAGGCAGCTTTGGGACTTTGTGATGAGGGCAGTTCTTGCTGGGTTTATGTGATATCTCAAGGTGGTATTGATTTGCATTTCTCTGATGATTAGGGATGATGAGCATTTTTTCATGTTTTTGTTAGCCATCACTCTGTCTTCTGTTCATGACTTTTGCCCAGTGACAAAGGGAGTTGTTTGTCTTTTTTGTGTTGATTAGAGTTCTTTCTAGAGTCTGGTTATTTGTCAGATTCATAACATGCAAAGATCTTCTCCCATTCTCAAGGTTGCTGTAGTTGTTGTGCCCTTAGCTGTGCAGAAACTTTTTAGATTGATCAGGGCCCATTTCTTTATGTTTGTTGTTGCTGCAGTTGCCAATAGTATCTTCATAAAATCTTTTCCCTAGCCAGTATCATCAAGAGCTTTTCCCACACTTTCTTCTAGAGTTTTTTTTTTTTTTTTTTTTTTTGATTTAAATTGTTTATCCAGCATCAGTCTACCTTTGTAAGTGATGAGAGGTGCAGGTCCAGTTTCAGTCTTTTACATGTGGCTAATGAATTCTCCCAGCACCATTTACAAAATAGGGATTCTTTTCACCACTGTAGGCCTTGGCTTGGTTTATTGATGATCAGATGCTGATAGGTGGCTGGTTTCACCTCTAAGTTCTCTTTTCTTTTCCATAGATCCATGTCTCTATTTTTGTGCCAGTACTATGTTTATGCAATGTTGGTGTAAGAGCCAATGAATATAGCCTTTTTGGAAAGAAGTATGGAGAATCCTCAAAGAGCTAAAAAAAATACACCTTCCATTTAACCCTGCATTTCCATTACTAGACATTTATCCAGAATACCATAAAGACATTTGCACTTGAATGTTTATAGTAGCTCAATTCACAACCACTAAGATGTGGAAACAACCCAAATACTTATCAACACACGAATGGATAAGTAACTGGTGGTATTTGTATACTATTCAGCCATAAAGAAAGATAGTGAGTTCACATCTTTTGTATTTACCTGGAAGAATTTAGAAAATATCCTCCTAAGTATCACAAGAATGGAAAAGAAAGCATCCAATGTAGTCAATATTAATATAAAACTAGTACATGAACAACTACAAAACAGACTTAAATTCAAGAAGGGGCAAGGGGGAAGGGAAGCTTTCACCTATCAGTTACCCTGTAGGGGTATATGGCACACCTCCTACGTGAAGAGCTCAACTGCAACTTAGACTTTACCTGACAAATGCAAGTAACATAACCTAATTGTATGTGTACTTATCTTATTCTGAAATTAATAATAATAATAATGATAATGGTTGTTAAGCCTGCATCAGTTACCAAGGAGGGATGCCACGGTGGCTCAGTTGATTTTTGGTGACACTAGGCATTTCCTTAGCCCTGGGCTTGTGACAAAATGGGTCAACTATTTTGACCTCCTCTCCTATTTTAATAAGGGAGGAAGAAGAAGGTGATCACTCTGAAGCTCATTATCTTCTTCTAGTTTTTATGCCTTTAATTCTAGTAGCTGCCAATCCACAGCCAATCTTTCCAGTTTAAAGACATGGACAATATCTCCTTACATCTTGTGTTTTATAAACAAATTTTAGGAGTTGGGATGGAACAGGAAAGCACTAGGATGCTTTCAAAGTCAAAACTTTGCAAATTGACTATAATCAACAGTACATTATCGTATGCTTTAAACTACCAGTGAAAATGCAGTGTTCCTAACACAAAGAAATGATAGATGCCTGAGGTGATGAATACTCTACCTACTATGATTTTATGAATTCACATTGTATGCCTGTATCAAAACGTTACACATAAATAAATACAACTGTTATGTACTCATAATAATTTAAATTTAAAAATTTAAAAATTTTTATAGAGTATTCACTTATTAAAAATGAAAGTGAAGTTTAGGATCAGGCTGTGAATAGGCTTAGCTCCAAATGTGTTGTGAATCAAAGCTTCTCTATAATGGTCAACAAAAACAAGAAGGCAGAGAAATGTTCTCATCTAATATAATAGGTACTGTTCTCTTAATAATCTTAATAAGTTAAAGTGGATACAGTGAAAGTAGTTCAATCAATATTAATTAACCCTCCCTCATTTCATGCACATTTCTTTGGCAGAGGCTTTCAAAAGAAAGAGACCATGAGGGGTAAGTTCTGCTTTGAAACCACAGCCTTTGGAAAAGAGAAATGATGAAAGTTGAGCCCGCTCTGATTTTAGAAGCTAGGGAGATTTTTTTAAATCTCTCATCTTTGTTCACAAATCAGGAATGCTTAGTTTGAACAATCCCTGCAGTAGCCTGAACTAAAACCCAACCCTAACTAAGCTCTCCCTAAGTTCCAGCTCCCCCAGCCTTTGGAGAGGTAGGCGGCACCTTGCTTGGATAAGGCCTCCTCTGGAAGGAGTCACTGAGGCTGCCTCCACCAGAGGGTGCACTCTTCCTGAGGACCAAGGAAGCCAGGAGAAGGAACTTCTCCCCTTCTGGAACCAATGAGAGAAGAATAAAATGGAGCTATACACTCCAGGCCACTAAATTCTTTCCTTTTTGTTCATGAACTCAATAAACTGTTTCCACTGTTTAGGCACCTGTTGTTATAACATACTTAATTTTGTTAATTATGAATAGGTCAGGAAGATTTGAAACTCGCTATTATAATCTGAGATAGCTCATAAGTCATCCTGTGAAAACATTGCTTTGTCCTGTTATACAGACTTCATTTTCCCCAGTAAATCCTATTGTGCTTATTAAAATAATGTCACAGATTTCTACTGCCAGTGTCTCAGCAAATGTCTTATTATTCACTCCTATTGCAATTGTCTTTTTTAAAGCTATCTTCCTTTATACTGGAGTGACTGACCTGATAGCTCTTCCTTTGTTTTATCTATAGAAATCTGACATGATGATTGGAACAGAGGAAATACTCAGAAAACATAGATTGAAGTAATGAATTAATCCAAAATCAGAGCTCTGACAACCAGTACACTGCTTAAAATTTTCAGTGGCTCCTCATGAAGCTTATATTTCAAAGCATGATATTCCTATCTTCTACAACCTAGCCCCGAATTTTTATTCCAAAGTATCTGATACAATACCTGAAAGAATACACATTGTAGTTAGACTAAACTCTCAATCCAATTAAAATAGAACATTTCACAGCAAACTTTGCTCTTAGATGTCTTTGCACAATACGCCTACCTCATCCTAGAATCCCTTTCCTTCCTTCTCTGTCTATCCCAATCATATCCATACTTGAAGAATCAGTTCAAGTTCTACTTAATCCATGAGTAATTCTCCAATTGGAAATTTTCTGAACTTATAAACACTTTGGTCATAAGTATTTTCAGAAGGTATTCATCCTCCATCCAATAGGTAATTGCATACTCTTACATACGAGCCATTGAGCTAGGTGTGAAGATACAATAGTCAAAGAAACATGGTACCTGCCAATTTGGCATATCAGAGATCAGAAAATCCAAACAAGAAAACAGGTCACTATGATGCAGATACCTTGGTAGTTTTACGTACAGAGTTCCTTGTAGGCAATCAATTAAAGACATTCATCCTAGGCTTGGACTGTCAGGAAAGACATTGTACCATCATGGGAGACATGAAGTATAATATACCTCCTAAAGCCTTGGGTGGAATAATCAATGAACTTCAAATTAGAAGTCTGTTAATGCCAATTACCAGCTCAGAAATTTGTATTTTCCCTTACTGTCTACAAAATATAAATCATGCTACTAGACACTTACAGTTACATAGGAGTTAGTTAAATGAATGTGGGTCCAGAAATGGTGAGGAAAAATGTTTGCTGCATATAAAAGGCTTGAAGCAGCAAGAGAAAGACACATTAGGTAGTAACTGGAGTACATTGTCATCCTTCTGGCCTCTATGTTTTCTCTCAATTACAAAACAGACTTTACTTGCCTTCATCTAAAAATACTGGAGTATAGGACACTGAGCACCAGTCTTGTAAGAGCAGTCACCGTTTCTTGAGGGAGGCTCTGGGAGCGGGACAATCTCCAAGCCAGCATGGAGATGTTTTGCAGCCTGGAGACAAGCCCTCAAGCAACTACTTGCCTTAATGAGATAAGATTGGTGGCTCATTAGCAAGCAGGTGTTATACCTTGACCATGCCTGGTGCAATAGGGTGGGAGTCAAGCCTGTGGGGAAAGAGCACATATCAATCATTAAGCACATGATCTTAGTACGTGGGTCTCCCACACCTGTTATATAATGCTTCAATAAAAGGCCATGGCAGGGGTTACTCAGGGCTTCCCTGCACCTATGGGAAGCCCACCTCTTGTAAGTATTGTACTTCTAATCCTTGTCCCGCTGTATCCTTTGCATGGTGATGGGATGCCATAGCAGCACCAACAAAAGGTGACGAGGTGTTATAGCATTACTGACACTGGAGCATCTTTGTTACTTTTTTTATTTTAATCTTCACCACCAGATGGTAAGTCCTTATTTGAAAACAAGTTGTGGTATATTCTCCAGAATGTCATAGGACATAGAACACTGGCCCAACTCCTATTGACTAATTGTGTTGAATACAATTAAGTAGGATAACAGTACTAAAGGACAAAGGATCAGTCTAGAAGAAAATTAGATGTTTTCTCTTTATATTCTATCAACTGATATGAATTATTAATTAATATTGAGCTTAGCTTCTATCTTCTTCACAGATTATTTTAACTTACTCTCCACTCTGATGCTCCCAGCTTATCCACAGTCAACTACAAGTGCATTTTCTTCCATCTGTCAGAGCTCTCCACTTAAGATGTCAGAAGTTGATGTAAAGTTTTGTGCCTTAGGCTTCAAATATCTTTCATCTTTCCTGACCGTACTTAGCTAGGGCTTTATCTCTTTTTTTTTCCAGAGAGTTCCACTTTGTTTATCTGCTTGATTTTTTTTTCACAGTCAGAGTAAAAAACATTACTACATTTTATGCACTTTTCTTATGGTTTGAAACATGAGTTAAAGCCACAGAAACATGTAGTGGTCATTTTGTAAATATCACCATTGCCTCACACTTTCCTCAGAATAACATTGATGTCTCTTTCATAAAGTTTCTCATAAACTACTCTCTTTGCAATGGTCCTACTTTCCGTTCTTTCCTTTTTTGAACAAAACCTATGAATCACTTTTCCCCCCCTGAACTAATTGAGAGTAGTTTAAATATATGATGTTCCATCAATTTCAAATTCCCAAATGTACAATTCCTAAGAACAAAAGCACTCTCTAACGTAACTATAATATGACCATCAATGTCAGGAAATTCACGCTGATACAGAGGTAAGTTAATAACTTCTCTTATGAGCTAACTTGTACCTCTCCCAAAATTTACAGTGAAGCCCCAAACCCTTAGTACCTCAGAATGTGAGTCCATTTGGAGATAGGGCTGTGAAAGAAGTGATTAAGTTGATGCCAGTTTAATACAATCCGATGAGAGTCTTCCTTTTGGAAGGAGAATATTTCAACACAGAAAAAAACTCCAAGGTTGCAGGTACACAGAAGGGTGATCAGGTAAGGAGGGAACAAGAAGACAGAGATCTGAGTCAGGGAGAAAGGTTTCAAACTAACACTGCCAGCAGCTTGATCTTGGAAATCCAGCCTCCAGAGCTGTTAAATAAAGGTTTTATTGTTTAAGTCACCCAGTCTGTATTATTTTGTTATAGAAATACAAGCAAACTGATATGCCACACAAACATCATTCAAGTTTTTCTAATTGTTCAAACATAAAATGTATGGTGAATTATCCAAAAAAAGATTGTCAGTTGTATTCAACGGTCTTACCTCTTTATTCTTAATCAATCTGGAACAGTTCCTCATTCTTCCAGTGACTCCCATGAACTAAATACTTGAAGAATACATTTATACACTTCTACAGATCTATTTTAGAGAAAGTGGTTCATTTTGTGTTATAATTCCTCCTGAGTAGATTCAGATAATGCATACTAATTTATTTAATTGAATCTTGTTTTAGACTTTGTCCCAGTGCTGATGTTATTAACATGCCCACTTGATAAGGGTTTTACCTGCTGTGATGATCTACCTTTTCATTTTGCAATTATTTAATTTGTTGTTGGTTTGCTCTTCCTCGTGGGGAGATAGTCTGAGAAGTGTCCAACCTGTGGCCTGTGGGCCACATAAGGATTATGTAAGGACTTTTTTACTTATCCGTGGTGGCAGATTTCACAAAAATTATGTATGGACCTTTTTGTTGTCCTTTTCTGCTTTCATTCGCATTTGTGTATTTAATGTATGGCCCACAACAACTCTTACTTTCCAATATGTATGGCACAGAGAATCCAATAGGTTAAACATCCCTGGTAGGTGTTTGTTGCCTATAACCCTTATGTTTAAATGCAATTCTCACTGTGGGGATGTTAGGAGGTAGAGCCCTGTGGTAGATGTTAGGAAGTAGAGCTCTATTTTGGTGATAGGGGTGGATGAATTCCTCATGAATAGGTTAATGCCCTTCCTGGGCAGGGGGTGGAGGGTGAGTGAGTTCTCCCTCTATCAGCTCCTGAAAGAGTGGTTGTTAAAAGTTGCTGGGCATCTTCCCACTCTGTCTTGCTCTGGCCATGTGACATTTGCACCCGCTAACTCCCTTTCACTTTCTGCCATACATGGAAGGAGTCTGAGGCCTCTATCAGATGCCTAATCTTGAACTTTTCCAGACATCAAAATTAAGAGCCAAATAACCTTTTTTCTTTAGAAATTACCTAGTCTTGGGTGTTTCTTTAGAACATTGAAAAACAGACACCAAAACTCCAGCCACTATTTTTAGCATCCATAGAGGATTATTGCCTGAAGCAATTTCTATGATCCATAGCAGATAGTGAGTTAAGTCCTTCACTCCTTTTACATATATTATAGAAAAATTTAACTTATTTCTATTTATTTATATAGTCTATATACTCATTTATTTGATTCTTAGATTATCATAAGTTTTAACAGTGGACATCTCTCCAGGTTGACTTCTGCATTCTTTTTATTAATTTTTTTATTTCAAAATGTTATGGCGTAAGGTCATTTTTGTCACATGGTGACCTCGCCTTGTACAATGCTTACAACAGGGCTTTTAATTTTCTTGTCATCAGAATAGTGTTCATTTTACCTGATAGGTTAAAAGAAAGCAACTCCCTGAAAGTACTAGTGCAGGCTTTGGTAAGTGCAGACCATTGCTTTGTGCAAGATGCTGATTCGGTTTGAAATTTTGTCTCTCTATGTATTCTGCACAGCCCCATACTTGAGCTACACTTGTGTCATTTTTATGTGGATAATGTTCTTTGAGCCTTGTTTTCTAGTTTGACATGTCTCATATGCCTTCACTTGCACTTTTAACTACTCCTACATTTAAACAACAAAAACAACAAAACCCAACAAAACTAAATTCAAGTTCTGCTTTCTCTACAAGGAAAACTAAGACTAATCCTTTCTTGAATTTCCCAAATACAACACACCAAACAATTTTCTGGATCAAGGAATGAGGGGAAGAAGAGAATATAAACAGTGAAGCTTCTCAAGACAGCATGCTATAAGGTTTCACTTTTCCTTATTTGAGTTTTTTTAATTTTAATTTTTATTATTGGAAACTTTATCTTTCATAGCAAAATTAAGAGGAAGGTACAGAGTTTTCCCCTATAGCCCCTCTCATGACACACCCGGAACCTCAAAGTGTAGACTTGGTACAACTGATGAGCTCGTATGTTGACACTCCACAATCACCCACGGTCTGCAGTTTTCACAGGGTTTCACCCTTGACCATGGACAGGGTTTGGACAAAGGTATAATGAATGTATCTTTTTGTCCCATGTAGAGTATTTTCACTGCCCTAAAACTTCACTGTGCTCCACTTGTTCATCACTGATCTCCTCAACTCCTGGAAGCGCAGATCCTTGGTACCATGCTATACAAAATAATTCATGGATATGAAATGAAGTATGACGATTAGTGGCGGCCATGAGGTCCACTGAAACATCTCATAGGGCCTACTCTGTGCGTCACTTACCAGGTTGATACAACTTGGACTGGGGATTTCCAATCTTGGCTTGAGGATTATTGGATCTATATGACAAAAGGCCTTAAATATCCTAGCTGGCCTAGAGACTAGGTCACCTCAGCATAAATGCACTTTTCATAAACCTTGAAACAAAGCTTACCCTTACAAAAATACCTTAAACTACCTTTTTGAAAGAAATGCCTGATACCTTTCCTAAACTGAAGACAAGTATTGAAAAGAGGAAAGAATCCCTTAAATTCTTAAAATGGTTTCCATATGGACGTTCTCCCGGTAAGGGAGGCATCTGACCCTGATATATCTGGCTTATGCTACCAGGCTGCTCTTGCTGTCCATCTTGTGAGAGTACTGCCATGATAAACTTCTTGAACATCACCTTGCCTCTATGACTCACATGTGATATGAATCAGACCGAAGGGAAAGTGTCACCACTGGGGAAGATAGTCAACAACCCAGACCCTGAACATACACCTTGTCATTGTCCCCATAATTTTGCCTTTTCAAGAATGTCATATTCTTGTAATCGGACAGCATGAAGCTTTTTCAGACTGTTTTCTTTCAGTTAGAATAATGTACACTTAATGTTTTTCCACGTCTTTTCATGGTTTGATAGCCTATTCATTTTTAGCATTGAATAATATTCCATTGTCTGGGTGTACCACAGTTTATTAATCCATTCACCTACTGAAGGTGATACTGGAGTTTCGTCCTCAGTAGGTTTCTGGTCTTGGTGATTCGAAGAATGAATCCGCGGACCACAGATCAGTGGTAAAACAGGATTTATTTACAGAAAAGAGAAGAATACAAAAACACTAAAGCTCCTAGCAGAGAGAACCCTAACTTAGGAAAGTTATCAGGCATTTCTTTCAAAAAAGTAGTTTAAGGTATTTTTGTAAGGGTAAGCTTTGTTTCAAGGTTTATGAAAGGTGCATTTATGCTGAGGTGAACTAGTCTCTACGGCAGCTAGGATTTTAGGAGCTCTTTTGCTCCTTCTCTCTGTCTCTCCCTGGGCTCTTTGCTCAGGAGTATATGTAGTCACCTGAGGTTATTTTGCCTGAACTCAATTGTTACATTTATCTGCTTGGGGCCTGAACTCAGTTAATTAATGGCTATAATCCCTTTCATTCAAGCCTGGGAAACTTACATGAACTTGACCAGGCCATGAAATTGACCAGGCCTAGAAAGGGTGGGGTTGGCTGTTCAGTCAGAAATGCAAGGGGAGGGAAAGCTAAGGTGTTGGTGTCTCCCCAGAAGTTGTCTGGCCACCTCAGGCTACTGGAGCCTCTGCCCACACACCTCCACTTTTCAGCCCACAGGTGCTGCTGCCAGCTGCACCAAGACTGCCAGGGCTAAAGGTGGCAGGTCCTCTAGCTCAGCTCAGCTGGCTGGAGTGCCACCTGTCCTGTATCAAAGACATCTTGATTGCATCCAGTTTGAGCACTTATGAATAAAGCTTAAAAACATCTATGTGGAGATTTTTAAGGGGACGTAAATTTTCATCTTCTTTCTTAAACAACAAGAAATACTATTACTAGATCTGATACTGGAGTTTCAGGTACTTGGTATCAGAGATTCGAAGAATGAATCGACAGACCACAGGATCAGTTGTAAATCAGGATTTATTCACAGAAACAAAAATTACAACAACTACAAATGCCAAACCTCCTGGCAGAGAGAAATAAGCTCTCCTGCTCCCTCTTCCAGGTCTGTTCTCTGGCTATCTGCTCAGAGGTTTATATAGTTGCAGGGGGGTGTTTTGCCAGAACTCAATGTTGACTTTTAGGGCATGGGTCTTCCTCAGTTACAGCTAGCTATCCAATGAAGGCTCAGACCTTGGAAACTTACATGAAATTCACCTGTCAGAAATGAATGGGAGGAGACAGCAAGGCCCCATCCATGAAATTGACCAGTCAGAAGTGCATGGGGAGGAGACAGCAAGGCACCAGTGTGCCTCCCCCAACCCCCACAGGTGTCTGGCCCTTCCAGCAAGCTGGTTTCTCCTGCTGCCACAGCATCAACACTGCCAGGGCTAAGATGGCAGGTCATGGGGCCACCTTGTCCTGCATCAGATCTCCTGGTAAGAATACATTTTCATTTTTGTAACAAACTATCTTCCAAAGTGGCTCTACCATTTTGCATTGCTACCAGAAATGAATGAGAGTTCCTGTTGCTCCACATCCTTGTCTGGTGGTGTTAATATTAAGAGGTATAAAAACATACTTTATTTTTGTGCAGACTGAGTTAGTTATAAGTGTGCCCTTAACTCAGATAATACACACTGTATCCAGTGGGTATGAATTTATTCATCCCTTTCTCCTCTCTTCCCCCAGCTTGATTTTCATTGAAATTTACTTCCATATTTGCACTGAAGTATTGGTCAATTAGTTCCAAGTACAGCATAATGTAAGGTTTCATTTTTCCTTGTTTGATTATTTTTAATTTTTATTTTTTATTGTTGAAGACTTTATCTTTTAGAACAGTTTTAGGTTCATAGCAAAATTAAGAGGAAGGTACAAGGATTTCCCATATAACACCCCCTCCCTTTTTTTTTGAGACAAGAGACTCATTATGTCACCTGTGGTAGAGTGCTATGGCGTCACAGTTCACAGCAACTTCAAACTCTTGGGCTTAAGCGATTCTCTTGCCTCAGCTTCCCTAGTAACTGGGACTACAGGCCTGCACCACAACACCCAGCTATTTTTGTTGTTGTTGCAGTTGTCATTGTTGCTTAGCTTGCCAGGGCTGGGTTCGAACCTGCCAGCCTCAGTATATGTGGCCGATACCCTACCTACTGAGCTATGGATGCTGCCTCTTTTCGTAACATATCTGGAGCCCAGCAGTCCCATCCAGGTTGTCACAAAAGATTCTAGACCACCATTTTTTTTTTTTTTTTGTAGTGGAGTAGTACTGCATGCTATGCATATAACGCATTTTATTGATCCATTCATGTATTAGTGGGCACTATATATCTCTGTTAGTGAAGCATCTACACAAGTATTTGATAACACTTTAATTTAGTTGGATTTTTTCCTTATTGTTAAATTTTAAGAGTTCTTTATATATTTTGTATAATAGTACTTTATCAGATACATCTTTTGCAAATAATTTCTCCTACACTGTAGCTTTTCATCCCATTCTTTTAACATTATCTTTCACAGAGCAGAAGTTTTTAATTTAATAAAGACCAACTTATCAATTATGTTTTCATGAATTGTTTCTGGTGTTGTACCTTAAAAGTCATCACCATACCTAATGCCTAGGCTTTCTCCAACACTATATTCTAAGAGTTTTGCATTTTACCTTTTGATCTATGATACATTTTGAATTAATTTTTCTGAAAAGGGTAAGGTTTGAGACTAGATTCAATTTTTACACACAGATATTTAGTTGTTCCAGCATCATTTGTTAAAAAGACTACTTTTCTCTGTTATTTTTGCCTGTGCTACTTTGTCAAAGATCAATTGACTGTATTTATAGGAGTCTATTTGGGGCCTCTCAATTCTGTTCCTTTAGTCTATTCGTCTATTATTTTTTCCAAAGCCACACTGTCTCAATTACTGTAGATTTATATTAAATCTTGAAATCTGGTATTGTCAATACTACAGCTTTGTTCTCCTTTAATATCATGTCGGCCATTCTTGGTATTTCAGTGTATTTATGATCAAAAATAATTTGCTGGAATTTGATGGAGATTGCCCTGAATCCATAAATCAAATTGGGAAGAAGTGGCATCTTTACAACAGCAATTCTCCTTATCTATAAGCAGAAACTGTCTCTTAATTTAATTAGTTCTTCTTTGATTTTGTTCATCAGCATGATATGCCTATAGCTTTATATTATGTCCATTGGAGTTTTATAGCTTTCATCAAATAGCTCTTATACATAGTTTGTTAGATTTATACCTAAATATTTCATTGGGGGGATTCTAGTGTGAAAGGTGTTGAGATTTTTATTTCAAATTCATCTTGTTCATTGCTAGCATACAGGGAATTAAATAACTTTTGTATGTTAACTTTGCATTTTACAATCTTGCTATAATTAGGTATTAGTTCTGGGGGGGGTTGTCAATTATTTTGGATTTTCTGCAGAAAAGACTATGTCATCTGTGAGCAAAGGCAATTTTATTTCTTCCTTCTCAATCTAAATATGCCTACCCTTATTTCACTTTCTCATCTTTGCATTATGTAGTGCTTTGAATATGATATTGAAAAGGAACAGAGCAGCGCCTGTGGCTCAAAGGAGTAGGGTGCTGGCCCCATATGCCGGAGGTGGTGGGTTCAAACCCAGCTCCGGCCAAAAATCGCAAAAAAAAAAAAAGGAAAAAAAAGAAAAGGAATGATGACAGAGGACCTCCTTCCTTATTTTTGTTTTTAATAGGACAGCTTCAGGTTTATCACTATAAAAATTCTATCTTATGTTAGCTATAAGATTTTTTGTATATATGTCTTATCAAATTGAGAAAATTACTCCCTTTTCCTAGATTATTGAAAGTTTATTTTTATCATAAATAGGTATTACATTTTGTCAAATGCTTTTCTGCATCTATTGAGATTATCATGTGATTTTTTTTGTGTAGCCTATTGATGAAATGGATTTCATTAACTCAGCTTTAGAAATTGAGCTAACCTTTCATAACTGGTGTATAATTTTTTACAATTGATTGGATTCTATAAATCCAATTTATAAATATTTATAAATATTTTATTGAAAATCTGTACATTTATGTACATAAGAGATATTGGGTTATAGTTTTCTTTTATTGTCTTTGCTTTATTCTGGAATTAGGGTAATGATGATCTTATAGAATGGGGTAAGTAGTATTCTCTGCTTTTATCCTCTGAAAGAGTTTTTAGGATGGTGGCTGACGCCTGTAATCCTAGCATTCTGGGAGGCTAAGGAGGGTGGATTGCTTGAACTCATGAGTTCAAGACCAGTATCAGCAAGAGGTAGACCCCACCTTACTAACATACAAAAACTAGTTGGGAATTGTGGTGGGCACCTGGAGTCCCAGTTACTTTGAAGGCAGAAACAAGAAGATCACCTAAGCCCAAGAGTTTGAGGTTGCTGTGAGGTATGATGCCACCATGGCAACAGTGTGAGATAATGTCTCAAAAATAAAATAAAATATAATAGAATAAAAACTGACTCTATAAAACATAGGAAAAAAAATGGTTAAGTGTCCTTGTTTGTGCCTGTAGTACCAGAAGGCAGGAAGATCTCTTAAGCCTAAGTGTTTGAGGTTGCAATGAGCTATGATGACACCACTGCAGTCTAGCCTGGGTGACAGATTGACACTCTCTAAATAAATAAATTAATATAAAAAAGAGAGACTACAGCAAACTGGTATAATTTCTTCCTTATACGTTTGGTAGAATTTATAAGTAAACCATTCGTACATCATGCTTTCTGTTTTGGAAGATTATAAATTATTTATTTAATTTCCTTAATTATATAGGCCTCTTCAGATTTTCTATTTCTTCTTGTGTGAATTTTGGCAAATTATATCTTTCCAGGATTGTGCTCATTTTATTTGTTCTCAAATGTGAGAACAGGGTTGTTCATAGTATTTTTCAATTACAATTTTGTTACCCATAAGATCTGTAATGACATCTTCTTTTTCATTTCTGCTATTTGCAATGTAGGTCCCCTCACTTTTGTTATTAGTTATCCTGGCTGGAGATAGCAGTTTTATTTATATTCAGAGAAGCAGCTTTTGGTTGTGTTGATTTTTCTCTATTAATTTTCCACTTCTAATTTCATTGATTTTGACACAAATTCTTGTTATTTCTTCTCTTGTGCTTACTTTGGATTTAATTTGCTCTTTTGTTATAGTTTTCTAAGGTGGAAACATGGAGTATTGATTTTGCCTCTTCCTTCTCTTTTGATATGTGCATTCAGTGCTATGAATTTCCCTCTAAGCACTGGTTTCACTGTATTTCACAAGTTTTGATATTATGCATTTATTTTTATTTGTTTAGTTCAAAATATTTCTGAATTTCTCTTGAGAGTTTCTTCAATAATAAGTGTGCTACTCAGAAGCATGTTGTTTAATTTCTACATGTAAATCATGAATTCATTTCTACATGAATTCTCCAGTTATTTTTTCAGTTATTTTTCTGGTATTGATATAGAGTTGAATTCCATTATAGTCTGAGATACTATATAATATTTTTTAATTCGCTAAGTTGTGCTTTATAGTCCAGAATTTGGTCCTTGTTGGTGAATCCTCCATGTAAACTTGAGAACAATGTGTATTCTGCTTTTGTTGAATAAAGAATTTAGAGATCTTAATTGTATCCAGGTGATTCATGATGTTGAGTTTAATCCATCCTTACTGATTTTCTGACTTCTGAATGTCAATTTCTGATGCAGGGCTTTTGAAGTCTTCAATTGTAATAGTAGATTCATCCATTTCTTCTTATATCCATTGCCATAGGCTCAATGTAGAAAACTCTGAGTGTTAAAATGTACAGGTTGACCCATAGCAGGGGTTTTACCACATGTAGCTTGAGGCTTTGTTTGTACTCTTCGAGAAATGACCTTTTAATTATTATCTAATGCTTTATATATCTTGATAACTTTCTTGTTTTGAAACCTACCCTGTCACATGTTAATATAGCCACACATGCTTTTTAAAATTAGATTTAGTGTGGTATATTTTCTCTCTTAATTTACCTATAATCCGTATGTGTCTTGTTATTAAGAATGAGTTTTCTATAGACAACATAGAGTTGGGTCTTGTTTTTTTGATTGACTCAGAATCCATATCTTTCCTTGGTGAATTTAGAGAATATATTATGTTCAAAGTAGTTGAATTAATGTCTACTAAATTTTCTACTTATGTCTATCCATTATACCTCTTCTTTTTTGTTTGTTGTGTTTTTTAGGTGGTTAATTAATTTTTTTATTTGTTTTTAATTATTATGGGTACATAATATTTCTAGATCTTTATAGGGTGCATGTGTGCATGCATATAATGTGAATTAATCAAATCAGGGTAATTGGGGTATCCATCTCCTCATGTACTTACCACTTCTTCATATTAATGACAGTTCTATACCAGTCCTGTAGGGAGCCTGTATTTCTGGCCTGTGAACTTCATAACTGTTTCTTATGTTTACCTCTTTTTTGGTGGGACAGGATGGATAAAGTGGGCAGTAATGGGTACTTTTCTTCTTTTACTTGGAAAGCCAGATAGGACTGGAGTTGCATATTTCCCCTCCCAAGTCACTTACGCTCAGATATAACACTTCAACTGATTAATCTCTTGTTAACTCCTTTCTGAAAAGGGCAGGCCTTATAGGTCTTATTTAGAAGTACAGAGTACATGGCATATTTCAAAATGTTTCCTTTTCTCTCCTCTTAGAAAAGGGACTTTTCTAAGAACCATGAAAGGACTTTTCTGTCATATTTGGTGTGAAAAGGTGGTTGAGCTCCTGAGGGTATATCTCACAGTATATACACATTATTTTTAGGCCGTTGCTATGGGCCACCCTGGACTTTTTAACATTCACAGTTTTCTACATTGAGCCTATGGCAATTTTTCATTACAGTTCAGGTTTTCCTCTCTCTAGCAGTTTCAGCTCATGAATCTTTGCTCTAATAAGCCAGAATTCCCTGTGTTTGTCTGTCTCTTTAGTCTTGGGTGCAGCAGTTTCCCTGTGTCCTTTCTCCTCTTTCAGATCTAAGAAAAATTGTCTACTTTTCAGTTGGTCCAGACTTTTAGTTTTTGATAGGACCGAATGGCAACTTCCAAGATTTTTACATCTGGAATTATGACAATCAGAAATCTCATGCTGTAACATTTCCATAGTAAACTCATGAGAGAGGAATTTTCTTAACTCTATTTCAAGAAATATCCAAGGGGGTGTTAATTGGTTATTCATGACAAACAGGATTTTGGATCAAATAATTTGGAGAAATTCAGAGTTAAAGAAAATTAAACAGGGTGGCGCCTGTGGCTCAGTGAATAGGGCGCCCGCCCCATATACTGAGGGTGAGCGGGTTCAAACCCAGCCCCAGCCGAACTGCAACAAAAAAATAGCCGGGCGCTGTGGCGGGCGCCTATAGTCCCAGCTACTTGGGAGGCTGAGGCAAGAGAATCGCCTAAGCCTAAGAGCTGGAGGTTGCTGTGAGCTGTGTGACACCACGGCACTCTACCGAGGGCGACAAAGTGGGACTCTGTCTCAAAAAAAAAAAAAAAAAAGAAAATTAAACAATGTTTTACTTTTAGTACTTCTTAAAACCTTGATTGTAAATATTAAAGATTATGATTTAGGCTGTAGAATTCCCTCAAACTTTTCAATTATTGAACACTTCTGATACTAAGAACACAACTGGGCAAATTTATACCATTCATTATTAAAGTATGATTCCTAGAGCAACCACTTCAGTATCAAAATCTTCTGGGGAATTGTCAGAAATGCAGGTTTTTGGGTTTCATCTCATATCTACTGAATTGGAAACCTTAACGGTAGGACCTCTAGTTTTAATATGTGCATCAGGGGCTTTTGACACATGCTGAAGTTTAAGAGTCACTGCTGTATTCCACATGTGAGTTGAGTAATCCCAACCCATGCTTCCTATCAAAACAGATATTTACTATGAGGGATATTTTTAAGGAGTCAAAGGATTAATGTTAAGAACTGTGTAACACCTGACACTAGAAACATAATTTCCAAGGAGTTTTAAACACTTAGAGTAATTGAAGAGATATGAGCAATATTTAACAGCCTCAAAGACTTCACTAAAGATATTATCTCTAAAATCAAACGTGTTTAATTGATGGGAAAAAATATAGATATTTTCCTACTCTTCAGACTGTCAGTATTATAATTTACAGCCTACGAGATCTTGTTTCAAATGAACATCTAAAAAGTAAATGTGTTAAAAGCTAACATCTGTTCTGAAGTCATTCGTCAGTGATGGCATACACAGATGACATGAAACTTTCTTAAATGCTCATTTATGCCACTTAAGCTTGCATGCGTTATTAATGAATGTTAGGCACTTGGCAACTTGATTGGGTTGTCTGTAGGGAGACACTAAAACAGGCATCCTCAAACTTTTTAAACAGGGGCCCAATTCACTGTCCTTTAGACCACTGAAGGGCTGGACTATAGTTTAAAAAAAAAACTATGAACAAATTCCTATGCACACTGCACGTATCTTATTTTGAAGTAAAAACCAAACTTGAACAAATACGATTCACACCGCCACATGTGGCCTGCGGGCCATATTTTGAGGACCCTTGCAAAGTCTCAGTAAAAATGGTAGTATATCACAATTTTGTAATAATTAAGAAAAATATTTATGTAATATCAAAAGGCAGTAAAAGCTTGTGAAGAGCATATTAGTTTTTATTTGTATCTCATGGATGAAAGCAACAACAAAGTTTGGGACTGCTTGCAGCTTATTTATATGACCCAAAGATCACAGCAGTGATTTGCTAACACTTAAGTTTTTATGTTAAGAAAATTGGTTCCAGGGCAGCACCTGTGGCTCAAAGGAGTAGGGCACTGGAGGTGGTGGGTTTGAACCCGGCACCGGCAAAAAAAGAAAAAGAAAAAAGAAAATAGGTTCCATTGAAGTAACCTATTGGACCTTTTAATAAGAGATAATTATGTAGCAGTCAGAGAGATTATGTACATCAGCAGAATGCCCACAATTAGGAATTTAAACCAGGCTAAATAAACCAAGACCAGTTCTCCATGAAAGATAACTTAGTTAACCAATGACTTTGTGCCTTTGCCGTTTCATCTATATTAAAAGCTTAATGAATTCTAATGCGGAAGAAGTTGTAGTATTCTTATATTTCTAGTAATGTTTTACCAAAATTTTTCCCTATGCAATTCAGCCAGCTAAATGCCTGAGGAGTTGGATATCCCAATTGATTTGAGTAATTCACATTGTATACCTGTATCAAAAAAAATCTTTATATGTACCCTATAAAAATATACAATTATTATGTACCCATCATAATTAAAAAGAAGAAAACAATGAACCAATGAAGTCAAGAAGTATGTAAGTGTTGAAACTTTAAAAAACCCTTTTATTCATTGGTTATTCATTATTATTAAATTTATCAACAAAGATTATTTATGAAGCTTTCCTTCTGTTTCAGACTAACCATGTGCAAAATAATAAGGCAAATATTGTTTTTGTTATTCTTCATCTCCAAAATAACTGACTCATACTATCAGATGTTAAGATGAGAGTAACAGTTTAAGAATGCACTTTTAAACTCCAGTGAATGTCCATCATAATTCTTCTTAGTGGTGGGACTGCTGCCATGAACATGGGAGTGTAGATATCCCTGTTTCCTTTTTTCTTTTTTTGGATAAATACTCTGTAGTGGGATTATTGGATCACATGGGAGTTCTATTTTTAATTTTTTGAGAGGTCACCATACTATTTTTGATAGTGGCTATAAAATTTACATTCCCACAATAAGTGTGTAAGAGCTCCTTTTTCTTCACTTTCTTTCTAGCATCAGTTCTTTGTTTTTTAATAATAGCCATTTTAAGTAGAGTAAGCTAATAACTCCCTGTGGTTTTGATTGGCATTTCTCTCATGATTAGTGATGCTAATCATTTTTTTATTTACCTGTAGGCCATTTGTATATCTTCTTTTTGAGAACTATTTATTCATGTCTTTTGCCCACTTGTAAATGTTTTTCCTATTGAGCTATTTGAGTTCTTGTCTATTCAGAATATTAGTTGTTTGTAAAATGAATGGTTTGCAAATATCTTTTGTTCAATAGTTCATCTTCTCACTTGGTGGATTATTTTCTTTGCTATGTGGAGACTTTTTAGTTTAATATTTTGTCTATTTTTGTCTATTTTTGTTTCTGTTGTCTATGCATTTGAAATCTTAACCATAAAATTTCTGTCTAGATAAATGTCCTTAAGTGTTTACCTTATGTTCTTTTACTAGCTTTATAGTTTCAGGTCTTATATTTAAGTCTTTAATCCATCTTGGTGCATTTTTGTAAACAGAGTGAGACGGGGACCAGCTTCATTCTTTTGCATATGTATATCTAATTTTCCAACCACTATTTATTGAAAAGGATGTACTTTCTCCAATGTATGTTCTTGAAGACTTTGTGAAAGTCATCCCTTAGTCATCCATTAGATAGCAAAGGAATACAGGAAAATAATGTCATACTCACAAATAAAAGGTCTGGCTTTTGCTATAGATATTTTGCAGCCAATACAACTCAATAAAGAGAGGGAGTTCTGGGCAGTGCCTGTGGCTCAAAGGAGTAGGGCTCCGGCCCCATATACCAGAGGTTTGTGGGTACAAACCCAGCACTGGCCAAAAAAAAAAAAAAAGAGAGAAAAGAGAGGGAATTCCAATGGCACATGAAGGTGAAATTCTTGCATAGGGAGAGGCTTTGTTGTAGTATGAATAATATGTTAGGTGTACACACTAAGATTGCCACCTCTTTATGTTTGGAAATCTCTGCAGCCTAGTGCACTAGGCCTTCTCCATCACTGCAACGTTTACTCTTGAATTCTAAGATGAGAACTTGAGCTGATGCTCCATGCCAAGGGCTACAGGCATTGATTCTGTAAGTAAACATAACCTTAGTAATAATAACATCACTAATTTGGTGAATCCTTCAAGTATGTTAACCAATACATTAAGCAGTTTATGTGGATTCTCACATAGGTACCTTTCAATAAATCTGTGAGGGAGTTAATCCTCCCATTTATCATTTCAGGAACTTGGAAACCAAAAAGGTTAAGGACCAGCCCCAACTCACACAGCTGGTGAGTGGTAGAGCCCGAATGATGGCCCAGGTCTGCTGGATGCCAATGCCATTGCTCAGTATCGCCCTCATTAATCACCTCTCACCTGGATTGTTGGAACAGTTGTCAACTTCTGTTTCTGCTTTTCTGTTTTTATACTTTATTTCTCCTGTTCTAGATAGAATGCTGAATAAATACTACAAATATCACCTTTTAAGTTCTCTTACTAAAACTTTACTGGATCCAAATTTCTTCTTACATAACGTCTCGACTCCTCATTGTGCCACATAAGGCCCTCAAGGACAAAACGCAGTCACCCCCTCTGCAAAACCTTCCGCCACTTCTGCCACCACTACTTTATGCTCTTCTACTTCTAGACTTCTTTTGCTCTATTAATGGTACTAATTTTCATCTTGCTTTAAGTAACCTCTTCCAAATGCAGTGCGGGGGGGGGACCTTCCAGGGGAAGCTTCATACTTATTTTCGCCTAAATCAACTATTATTTACTAAGACACCACAGGTATTGCTGGGGTCCCACCCCTGGGGCAGGATGTTTTAGGACGTGTGGAGCTGCTGGCTATCTACTAGAGAAAAGTAAAGTTAGAAGTGACAAGAGATAAAGAGACTGGACACACAGAATAGAGTTTTCAAAGTTGGGAAACACAGGGGACCACACTAGTTTGTGGGGTTCACAGTGGATGGCCCTGACTGTTTATTCCACTCAGCTTTTATTGAAGGTTATTTTCTCATTTAGCCCAGGGGATAGGCTGAGGAAGGGAACAAAAATTTTAGTAGTTTCTTTAAGTAAGAATGTCAGCTCTTTATCTATAATCATTAACTTTAAGGGTCTGAGCAGCCTTGAGAAATCCAGAACCTGAGCCTTGTGTGAGGGCAGCTGCCTGTGGTCACACACAGACACTACTTGGAGGAAGTTAATCCTCACTAGTTCACTGTGGAACAGACTTCATGGATTAGTTCTTCTCTGAAGAATCAGTGGGAAAGAGATGTTTTCCTCTGACCTCCACCCAGTGGCATCTTTCTCTGTTATAAGGGCACACAAGCCCTCTTGCCCACACTTCAGGGCTCAAGCTGTTCCCTTGATCTCTGCCCTGGCCAAATATAAATTCCCACAATGAGAATTTGCTTTGGTTGTTGACTGGGCAAGAAATAGCCTAGTTAATGTTTATTGCCAGGCCTTTCCATAGCCTCCCCTACAGACATTGTTTCTTTAGAGTGTTCACAGACCCAGGAGGGGTGTTTGCAAGCGGTATCCCCTACAGGCTGGGCTTCTAGGAAAAGCAGGGCTGCTCAGATAAGAAATTTAGTGGCTGGTTTAAAAGTAAACTAGCTAACCTGTTTTTATTCCCACTTGCTCAGCTTATTTCTCTATTTTTCCCTTTTTCTTGGGATGTTTTTGCTTGCCAAGATTGGGGTCTTTTGTCCTCATTCTGCCTTCAAAGTATAACTGCTCCATGGAGACTTTTCCAATATTCCAATATGGATTGCAATATTCCAGTAGGGATTCCTATTCTGCCATCATATTTTATTCACATGATCGTATGATTTATGTACTAGTTAAATATACTTTGACAATTTATTTAACCTCTCAGAACCTCAGTTGCATATTTGGTAAAAATAATACAATCATAGAACTTTCCACACAGATTTTTACTTCATTATACTTATATTAAATAATGAGTTTAATATAATGCTTGGCTATAGTCAGAGTTCAATAACATATTTGTTGATATTACTATTTCACTCACCACATTGCAGTATGATTATCTAAATACCATTTGATAACTCCTTACTGTCAGGACTCACTGTTTTTCTTCTTACACAGGGCCTGCTGTGGTAGGTGCTAAGTAAATATTTGCTAATTGAATGAATGGACAAATTAAAAAAAAAAAGGAGGGCAATATTTTGAAATGCTTAAGCCCAATGATATTAACATACATTCCAGACTCCTTAGGATGTCAGAAAGTGTCATCAAAAAATACAGTTTTGGATTTTGGACAAAAGTAGATTCTACTCCTAAGACTGAATGAAAGAATCAAAGACAATTGAGGAATGCTAAGATTGAAAAAAGGACTCCTTCTGATTGTCCCAACGTGCACAGTGAACCAAGAGATCTGCTCTGAGATGGAGGAGAAAAAATTAGAAGCTTTTGGACTGAAGAGATTTGGAACATTTCTGAGAGCAATGAGCCAAAGAATCAATGAGGGAGAAATATCAGGCGTGCTGAGCAGTGGTCAGGGCCAGGTTGCAGCTGGTTGTCATAAACCTTAAGAAGGCCAAGTCTACTTGGCTTTAGTTCTTTTTCCAGCATGAATGCAGGCATAAAGGAAGTGGCCCTCATGGTGAGTCTCGTGAAGGATATCAGCAAGGGCAACATAAGGCAATAACAAAGAGTAAATGGGCAATGTATGGATTTTATTGTACATTGTAAAAAAGATTTTATTGATCTTTTGCAGTGGACCAGTCAGGTCCAACAAATGAGGTGAAAAACTTTTAATAATATGAATAACAGATATGCTATTTGTGGTGATATATTTCATGGGTAAAGCCTAAAAGAATTAATGCAGTATTACTTTCAAAATATAATACTCCTCCTAGACAGACAGTATTTTGTGTTTTAGTTGCAACATTCCTAGGTTCTAATTTCCAAAGTATACTCAAAAATGATTAACAGAAATAAGTAAATGACTCTGCAATAATGTCAATCTGTCTTCCTTGCTTAACTATGTTGAAAGAGTATTAAATTTAAGGGAAAAGAATGGTTCAAGATGAAATGAATCATCACATGAATGTTTTGTTTTTAGAATCACATTAACCACACTAAGTATAATTAATTCAAGTCAATTTAAAGAATTAACCTATAAAAATAATCAACTTAGTATGAGTAAAACTGGAAATCTCTATAATAAATTAATATAAACATGTTGGGCTTTTCCACCAGCTTCATTCTTACTTGAATATGAGTTTAATGGGATAGAGAAATGAAAAAAAAAATGGAGAAGATAAGGAAGAAAGGAATACCTAAGGAACAGAAGCAGTGTAAGCAAAACTCGGAATTTAGGGCATTTATATTTATCAAAAACAAGGGAAAAACAACTATTTCTTTTGCATTATTTATTTTAACTCTTCCTAATTCATTTGTTTCTCTAGTAATCAAATCCTTTAGCAATAGGATAGTAGGACAGAAAGAGATCAGAGAAAGAAGAGGATGAATAGATGGCCAGTCTGGGGGGTGGTGTGATGTATAACTTAAAACTGAAAACCACTTAACTTGTCCTCAACTTGAATATTCACACACACACACAAAAAGATAAATTTTATTCCTGTGTGGCTCCAGAAACTTTAGATTCATTAAAAAAAAAAAAATTTACAAAGCTCATTGGTATTAATGACAGGGACATAAATATACATGAAAGCACAAAATATATGCTTTAATTTTGTTGCCCATAAAATACATCTCTTTAGATATATCTGCAAATTATACAAAGTGAAATCTGATTATTTTTCATGAAGAAAAAGTTCTCTGAGTTGAAGCTATGGCCCATCCTGGGTTCTACCTAAATTATGCCTCTCCAGTGGTTGAGGAAAGATGTAAAACTACTTTCCCAAGAACCACCAGACCTGCTTCACCCAGAGAAGACAAGCACAGGGAAGTCTGCTTACGTTTCAGCATTGTTTTTCACCAGAAAGTCGGCTAGCCCCCGAGAAGAATCAAATGTAAAGAATTAAATGACTCCATCTAAGTCATTTCTTTGTGTCAAATAAGGGAGGGGTGGATCAAGATTTTTATTTTAGGTCCTAGAAGATATCCCGAATTGATATACCCTGTCTCAACATCTCTTTACATCCCTGTATCTTTACTATACTTTTCTTCGCAGACCTTTGTTGAGTAAACCCCACTTCCTCTGTCCATTGGGAAACTGATCTTCACCCCCAAGGCAGAATGCCTCCAGTTCTGTGGGTTTTGCAGACTGTGATGCCCATGGACTCAGGCGGATGTTCATAGAGGCTTTTCTTTTCCCAAAAGTATTAGGTGGGGCTTTGGTATAAAATTATTTTAAAGTCTCTGAAGGCAAAAGAGGATTTTCAATGAAAGCATACAAGACAGAGTTCATGTCATCTGAGATGTCAGGGATTTTTTACTGAAATTTTTCTTTCCTTTTTTTTTTTTTTTCTTTAGCTGAGCTAAGAGAACAAGGTACCACTACAACAGAGATGAGGACAAAGAGATAGCAAAGGATGAAAACGAAGACACATTAAATAGTGTTTAGTTTTTATGATCATGTTTAATTAGCATATCTATTTTAGACATACAAAGAATATCATTTATTGCTGAATATTAATGCCTAGTGAGAGAAAATGATGAAAATTCTGAGAACTTGCAAATCATGATTCACTTCAGTAAATAGTCAATATACACCTTCATATTTTATACTAAAATTTGACTTTGATTTTCTTAAGAATAAATCTAATAGGAAGAAAAACAGATATTAAATAATCCTAAAATGTTCTAAGTATAGTAACAAAGAATATAATATTTTGTTGCATATACTGAGATTGGACTAAATAAGTCAACCTTAAAGTATAACATATTACCCTATATGGTATTTTTACAACAGTGGATAGCATGCTTTCCCTATAACTATATTCACTTTGGGTGATATTTGTATTAATATTGGCTAAGAAATAGCAAAAAATATGTTTTTAAATTCATATAATCTATTCATAATGAGAGAGAAGATGGCAGTGGGATCCTACACTGTAACAGCTGATAAACACAACTACCTTTCTTTCTTTCCATATTAATCCTGGCCTATGTACACATGCTGGATTAGTAGGAAGTCCCCTAAAGGAGAGTTCACAACTCCTTCATCGTAAATGTCACACACATACATGTGCGTGCACAGACGAGTTCTCCAACAACCCTATGATCTTACTCACCTGAAAGCTACTATTCATATTTCAATAGTCCTATGGGAAGAAAACTGAGAAATTCAATCAGACAGTACGTCTTTGCTTTGGATAGGCTTTTGTGTGTGTGTGACACATTTTAGCTTTTGACACTAGCTCCATGTGTCTTGTTGCAGATTCCATCCATTTCTGTGAAAAAGCCCTTGATCATCCAGATTCCCCTCCAGACATCAGTGGCTGGTCTCAGAGGGACAATTCTACGTTTCTTTCTCTCACTTAGGATCACTGGGATCTGCTTAATAAGGTGTAATTTGAAGGCAGCCACTTTCCAGCCACCAAGAAATTGCATATGTGTGTGTGTATACATATATTTATGAAAAAGGATATGTTTATTATCTACTGCAAGTAATCAGTAAATGATAAAGTAGTGGCAGGTGGACTAATTCATGCAAATGTCACACTCCTTTGAAATACAAGTAGACTGAGGTCAGCAATAGCCAGTGGCCAACTATTGAATTTTTTGTAAGACATGGTAAAACATTTACATTTCATTCTAAGAGGGATAGAAAAACTTTCGTAAGATTTTTCACAGAGTGGTGCACTAGTGTGTGACATGGTCTAATTATGTTTTTTGAAAGATCATGTTGTCTGTTAGTTGACTAAGAAACCAGAAACATAAGAGTAGAAATGAGAAGAATAATTAGAAGGCTCCTTTAATCATCCTGGCTTTTATTAAGATGATTATCATAGAGGTCATAACTGTGGTTACAAATTGAAGGTAAACCAAATAGGAATTATTGACTAATTGATTGTTGACAGCAAAAAAATCAAGAATGGCACTCAGGTAACAATTTATCATAAACTCCGTAGCTGAAGACAACACATATTTATGTAACAGTTTCTATGGATCTTGAGTGTAGGCACAGCCTGACTAAGGCCTTTGCTTATGGCTCCATGAGCTTAAACAAGGCATCAGAGTGTTTCTACATCTGGAGGTTCTACTGGATGGCATTCGCTTCAACGTAACTCCAGTGGTGGACAGAATTCGTTTTCTTGTGGTTGTTGATACTGATCATTGCAGTTTCGTGCTGCCTGTTGAATTGTCATACAAGAAAGCTGCCTCACTTTCTTGCCATAAGAACTTCCAAAGTATGGATGTTTACTTTTTTTTTTTAGAGTTATGTAGGAGAGTCTCTAAAGCAAGTGTTTTAATAAAATTACATAACATAATTACTCAAAGATCTTGAAGGCCCACCCTTAAATCTGTCCACCACAGATGGAAATGTGGCTAGTTCCATAATGCCAAGGTTACACAGCTGAACTCACCCTGGTATCGCTTACTTCAGAACTGTATCATACATGTGATACTAAACGTCTTTACTCATTAAATCAAATTTTAATGTATTTCTGTTACTTTCAGCCAAAAGTATAGTTTGACATAGGTGCAAGAAAGAATAAGACCTTTGTACTTGAGAGCTCTGTTTTCTCTTCTAATTAAAGGAGGATGATAGAATGGAGCCTGGCCCTGAAGGAAGGTCTAAAATAGCTCCTGTAGTGAGGAGGAAAGGGAGATGATTAGGGTCACGTGAAAGGAATTTCAGGTCATATTGAGGAACCAAGTAAAATTAGAAAATCCGAAAGTACTTGATATTAAAATATGAAAAAACATATTATTATAAAGGGAAATTACAAACATATTTCACTTATAAATTTCACTTTTAATATCAGATATATCCAGATGAAGTAGAGTAATTTTGAAGTATTTCTTCTTTTTCCATTGTCTATAAGATTTGGCATGATCTATTTTTTGAAATAATTTTCTATTTTTATTTATAAATATTAGTTGTCTATTTTTTTGAGACTTTGGAAACAAGAAAAAGAAGAAGAATTTAGCTGATGAATCCATACTTAACCTCAGAGTCAAAGCATTCTATGATAGACATACTCTTCTCTGACAATGTGTATGTTCCTTTTTTTGCATTATTATTATTATTGTTATTGCTCAATATTTCATTGCAGCAATAAAATTGGTTTCTTTTCTAAACGTATTTATCTTCATTCATTCTTTACAAGGATTTTGTTTCTAGTCCTTATCTTAGATATTGTTATTGCTATTAAATTTTAATCCTTTTTAATTTTTTGAGGGCAAAAAGTGGAAACCAAATAAACACATGTATATGTATAGAGAAAATAAAAAACATAAAAAATATATATATAAAAAAAAAGAAAATCTGAAAGTATCTAATCATAACAATCTGAAAACTAATATTTCCCTACCCTGTTCAACAGGCTGGATGTAGGAGCAGAGAAAGTTAATAGTTAATTAGCCAGATAAATGTCTGTAAAAAAAGACTGCTATTGGCAAGAGAATGAATGGATTTATGAGTAATATAATTTAGTTCTATGGCCTAAGAAAGCAAAGAGAACTTTTCTGGTAAGCTGAAAAAAAAAAAAAATAAGGTAGTCTAAATCAAATGTAGTCTGAACCATGTAAAAAAAAAAGTGAAGGAGTGAGGAATTTGAAGAAATAGCAAAGGAGGTGAATATAAAATTCCAGAATGAAAATATTGGCAGTAATACCTAGGCAGAGTGTGGAAAAGGAGGATTAACTGAAGTTAAATGAGACAAAAGGTCTTAAATGTTGAAGGTAAAGAAACTGTAGGTCAAGGTAAGGTTTGTCCTTGGGGAGCCAGAATAATGGCAGAGCTGAAGTCTTGAAACTGTTAACAAGGGTCAGAGACGTCCAGATAATGAACATGGAGTGGGGTGTTGGCAAGTGGTGAGAAGTTGAGAGAGATAAGAAGAGGATAAAGGTAGCAAAACCAGCTGTCCTGTCATGAGTGTTATAGCAAAGTTTGTCTGTTTCCACTAGCTTTGGGTCCTAACGAGAATCAATGAAATAAAAGACAGCCAATGAAGCCTCCAGATCCTTCATCACATGGGACATGGGAAATTAAGAAAATTGCATTTTAAAAAAACTTAAGGTGACTCCATGTTCTCAGGAAAAGTCAGGGGTTAGTGAAGGCCAATAAAGGAGGCACGCCCTGCCATGTGCTAAGGGGCATTATTTATATAGGATTGGATTCCTGGGGTTGGATTGGATTTCTAAGGTCTGGGTTGGTTTGAAGAAAGCTCTGTGCAGAACAGACATATGGGGATAGCGTCACCCAGGAGAACATATTCTCTACCAGTAATGGATTTATCAGATTTCTTGCTTTTAGCAAAACTAAAAGCAGATATCTAGACATCTGAAGTCCCACATTCCTACTCTATCTTGCTTCTGTGACAGTTTCACGATCTGTATTAAGGAAGCATCTGCTAGGCTGAGTGAGCTGTCATCTAGTTCCACAGCAATATCAATTATTTTTTTTCTTTTATTCTCACCCAAATGTTCTCTACTGTGATTCACCCTGAGATCTATGATTTCCATTCAGTTGCCATCTTATTGGCATGCAAGTACACTTCTTCACGACTGCTCTCTCATCTATTTTTCTCCAGAAAACTTTAATTAATCCAGTCCTGACCCCCTTTCTTAAAATAATTTCCACAACATATGAAATGATAGTAACTGACTTGTGCCAAAATGTTCTTTTTTTGCAGTATATATTATCTGTTCTCAGTACTTTTGTATATACAACTAAACCCCTTCGCATGTTTCCGGGCTAGATTTTCTATTACTTTACATAACATACTAGAATTTGGCTCTTCCTCCATTGTTTCACATATTCCCCTTTCTAGTTCTTGCCTCTTATTTTCTATAATATCCTACATTTCAAAACATTTTTTTAAGAGCATTGGCCATGTAAATCATAAAGTGACTTGTACAGATTAGTTTTATTCATGATATGTTTATTTTTGTCTAGTTCTTGAAAAATGTCCTCTTTCATGCTTCTAATAGTAGGTGCTATTATTAAAGCTATTTTTATTCAAAGCGCCTTTAGCATATCTCAAAAAAGAATTTCAGTATTCACCAAGTATGGTGGATCCTCAGCACCCAACAAATCTTCTCCTGTTCTGAATACATCCCAGAGACACCTGATCCAACCCTCTGGACACAGTAGTCTCACTGTCACAGGCTAGATTTAAGGTGGACCAATTAAAAAATGAGTTGTTCTGATACTTGCCCTTGCAAAGGCTTTAGTGTTTGACTCCTTCTTTGCCTTTTGAGTATCATAGTATCTTCATAAATCTTTTTGTGTGTAAGTAAACCTAAGTTCATTGATTTCTATTGTATGTACCCCAAATTACCCTACACAGTGCAATAAACTTGCTGGTGCAAAGCAGAGAACTGTTTAGTGCCCAAGAATAGCACATTTATACTTACCCAGATATTTTTAATAAATCTCTCCCTGGAATACGAGTTAAATCTGAAACTGAAAATGTTGATGAATCAGGGAAGTTTATGACATTTATGAAAAAAGCAAAAGAACACATACAAATCAGTCTAAGAGTAGATTATAACATAAAACAGATTTCAGATGTGTTGTATGTGTGAACTATTATTACAAAGTTATACCTCATTTCTTAAGTATGTCGTAGAAGTGATTTTTATTGCTGTTATATCACATGTTTATCACTTATGAACAAAATTTTTATGCACTGAGCTTCTGTGACAATTCCTCTTTTTGTGAAATTTACTAGGAAAAAAATTGAAGGGAGATAAGATCAATCCATCTCTTATATTATATACTCCAGTTCACTCTATAAAATAAAATGAAGGTGGTTGAAAAGGCAATTATAAGATTTAGTTTTCTCACTAGGAAACTCTAAGTACTTATCTGTTGTTATTCAATTGATTTTGTAGGTCCCCTTGAGAGTTGAGGAAAATGGCTATTTTATAACCAAGAGAAATTAATGCAGAAACACCACATGCTGTGTTAACTATCAGAGCAGGATTAGGAATCACAACCTCTGGGTTTATGAAATGTGGTTAGCCCATTAAATTATCCCAGGTCCCAGTGCTTATATAGCTTTCTCCTATTAACTGCTATTCCAGGGCAACAGTGACCTAAATGGCTAAACATTTTATGAACCTTCTGTTTTAAGGTGAAAGAAATCAGTTAGTGTCAATTAACTTCATTCATGGATCAACCTCTGTCTTTACAGTTCTCTATGAAAGCATGTGAATTACTGTTAAAATGTCACAGGCATAATGATTAGACAAAACCATTTTAGAAGTGTTAGTCACTTGTTTTAGTCTTCTATTAAATGTCTCAGCCCATCATTCATTCTGTGGGTCTACTGAGTCTTTCAATGTCATCTGACTTTGATTTTCTATGTTTTCCATGCACTTCAGCGGAACTATTAATTCCCTATGGATGAACATTACTCAGCTCTTTCCCATTCATTTTCTTTATTTTTTTTATTATTAAGTTATACTGTTTCTCTAAACATAATATCATCTCTTTCATCTGACTCTACCCAAATTCTACTAATCGTACCTTCTCCCATAGTCTTTTCAGGAATTTCAAATTAAGTTATTCTTCTCACTTTTAAATTCAAGTCCTTTTTCTGTCTCTATTGTCAGGAATAATAGGACTATTTATGGCACTACTTCCAATTCCCTGGAACATTTATTCAACTTTCACTGTTACTTCCTGTGAATATATCTCTTCTTCCCAAAGAGATTTAAATCTTTCAATCACAGAAATAATGATTTGCTTTATTTCTAGCTGATAACTAGCAAACTTTTCAGGTGAATAATGAGCAGTGCAGAATTATTGATTAATTTATTACATGTTTAAGTGAATTTGAGGGTACTCTGATGGTTTGGAAAATAGAGGAAAATAAAAAAACATGGCTTGTACCTATTAATAGTATAAAAGGAGAGAATTACATATTCTTATATTTTTAAATGAAAAATGGCTCAAAAATATGTTTTTTAAAATTTTCTAACACTGTGTAATATGTCATTAGATAGTTTAGTTTGCATATGATAAACTAAACAGCCCAAACACTAGAAACACTTGTCTAATAATATTAATTTTGATCATCTTATGGTTGTAAATAAGACACCATATTTCTTGATTGGGCATTTTAATCTATTTTCTATTTAGGTGGTCATTGGTTTCTGTGTGAACAGCCAAAACCTATTCCCAAATTTACTTTAAAGTTTTATTCTCCACCTGAGTTTTATTTCTTTGTTTGTTTATTTGTCTGTGACAGTTTCACTCAGTTGACTCAGCTGCCCTGGGGTTGAGTGCCCTGGTATCAGAGTTCACAGAAAACTCAAACTCTTTGGTGCAAGTATCCTCTTGTCTCAGACTCCCAAGTACCTGGGACTTCCAGAGCCAGCCACAATGCCTGACTAGTTTTTATACTTTTAGTAGAGACAGGGTCACAATTTGCTCAGGCTGGTTTTGAACTTCTGAACTCAGGCAATCCATCCACCTCAGCCTCCCAGAGTACTAGGATTACAGGAGTGAGCCACCATGCCTAGTTACTCTGCTTGAGATTTTTTTTGAGAAAGAGCCTGAAGCTGCCACCCTGGATGGAGTGCTGTGACATCACAGCTCACAGCAACCTCCAATTCCTGGGCTCAAGCGAGTCTCCTGCCTCCACCTCCCAAGTAGCTG
>CAUYRH010068476.1:0-16114 GCA_963574655.1 Perodicticus potto
AAAGCTTTACCCTGGTTAGTCTTTTTTTTTTTTTTTGAGACAGAGGCTCAAGCTGTCATCCTGGATAGAGTGCTGTGGCATCACAGCTCACAGCAACCTCCAATTCCTGGGCCCAAGCGAGTCTCCTGCCTCTGCCTCCCAGTAGCTGGGACTACAGGCACCCACCACAACTCCCAGCCATTTTTTGGTTGCAGCCGTCATTGTTTGGCGGGCCCGGGCTGGATTCAAACCCACCAGCTCAGGTGTACATGGGCTGGCGCCTTAGCCCGTTGAGCCACAGGCGCTGAGCCATTAAGAAGGTTTTAAATGCAGAGTACTTTCTGTCCATCTGGGTCACTGTTGCTCCATGAAACCCCACTCACTATATACATTGTGGTATATTTGTCATTAGCCAGTGACCAGATAATGTAGCACATCCCCTGTGATGAACTACCTCTGTTCTGTTTCCTCCTGTGCCTCTGACTTTTCCTGGCTCTGTGAACTGGCTGTTATTTAACTTCTGAGCCTCCATTTCCCCATCTGTCAGATGGGGCTGATCCTTTCTCTCCTTAGGGTGGGTGTGTCTGGGCCCAGATGAACTGTCCCTCTTATTTTCCGGTTGGTGCAGGCTGTATGCAGGGCATGGTGCCCTACCTGCCTGAGCTGATCCCACACCTCATCCAGTGCCTGTCGGACAAGAAGGCTCTGGTCCGTTCCATTGCCTGCTGGACCTTGAGCCGCTATGCCCACTGGGTGGTCAGTCAGCCACCCGACATGCACCTCAAACCTCTGATGACTGAGCTGCTCAAACGCATCCTAGATGGCAACAAGAGGGTGCAGGAGGCAGCCTGCAGGTGATCCTTGATCCCTAATTTCACAATACCCCCCACCTCCCTGCCCCATTCTGGGAAGTGATGACACCTGTGACCGCTGATGTGGCACTGATTTCTCATGTATTCGTTCTGGCTGATCCTGAGTGCACCCTTCTCCACTGCCCAGGGCCCAGTGCCACCTGACGGGGTCCACTTAGACCCCCTGTCCTGCCTTTCCTCCTGCCAGTGCCTTTGCCACCCTGGAGGAGGAGGCCTGCACGGAGCTGGTACCCTACCTCAGCTACATCCTGGACACCCTTGTCTTTGCCTTCGGCAAGTACCAGCACAAGAACCTGCTCATTCTTTATGATGCCATCGGCACCCTGGCTGACTCCGTGGGCCACCACCTTAACCAGCCGGTGAGACCCCAGAGTGGCTCAAGCCTTCCTATCTTCATTTTCTTTGGCATGTGCTGACCTGGTGGCGACCCTGTGTCGCATGCCAGGGATGTGGCCATGACCTCAAGAGGCAGACAGACTCAGCCCCTGCCCTCACCCTGCTCTCAGTCTAGTGGGGGAGAAAGTTATGAGACAGTGTGGTAAGTGCTGTGTTTTCGGGAGCTCAGGGGCCTGGGGGCACCAAGATGTGGTGATCCAGGCTCCCTGGCAGGTGGGGTGGGGTGGGCAGGGCTCAGTGGAGAAGGGCCTGGAGGTCTGGTCCGACAGCAGGCTTTGCAGAGTCCCATGAGTTACCATGAGGAGAAAGCCTCAGTACTAAAGCAACAGGAGCTTCTGAGTCACAGGCCTCCAGCTCAACCTAGGGAGCCCCAATTTCCCACTTCCCTCTAGGAGTACATCCAGAAGCTGATGCCGCCGCTGATCCAGAAGTGGAATGAGCTCAAGGACGAGGACAAGGACCTCTTCCCTCTGCTGGAGGTGAGTAAGCTCTAGGCCTCCCCTGCACCCCTGCACACATTGCCCCACCTGAGTTCCTCTGTCTTGCCCTCTTCCCTGCCAGTGCCTATCATCAGTGGCCACCGCCCTACAAAGTGGCTTCCTGCCCTACTGTGAGCCTGTTTATCAACGCTGTGTCACCCTGGTGCAGAAGACACTGGCCCAGGCCATGGTGAGTACCCTCCACCCCTGAGGCCTTCTCACCTGCCCTTCCCCTACTTCCCATGCCTAGGTTGTTCTCGTCACCTGCCTCCCTGCCCCCATCTATGCCCAGATGTACACCCAGCACCCTGAGCAGTACGAAGCCCCTGACAAGGACTTCATGATTGTGGCACTGGACCTGCTGAGTGGCCTGGCCGAGGGCTTGGGTGGCCATGTGGAACAACTGGTGGCCCGTAGCAACATCATGACACTGCTCTTCCAGTGCATGCAGGTGAGTGGGTACCCCAGGCAGGCTGTGCCCAGGAAAACCGGACTTCATCTATATAGTGACACTATCTAGCAGCCTCTTTGGGCCGCCCTGGGGGCGCTCAGGGACTCTGGTTGTGCCCCAAAGATATCAGACAAAAGGAACCCTTTAAAAAAAAAGCTTGTAGGCTAGGTGTGGTGGCTCATGCCTGTAATCCTAGCACTCTAGGAGGCTGAAGCAGGTGGAGAGTAGACTGAGGAAGAGAGAGACCCCATCTCTGCTAAAAATGGGAAAACTAGCCAGGCTCCTATAGTCCCAGCTTCTTGGGAGACTGATGCAAGAGGATGGCTTGAGCCAAGAGACTGAGCTTGCTATGAGCTATGATGATGCCATGGCACTCTACCTAGGTAGAGTGAGACTCTGTCTCAAAAAAAAAAAAAAAAAGGTTCTTCTTTTTTTTTGTAGAGACAGAGTCTCACTTTGTTGCCCTTGGTAGAGTACCATGGCGTCACACAGCTCACAGCAACCTCCAACTCCTGGGCTTAGATGATTATCTTGCCTCAGCCTCCCAAGTAGCTGGGACTACAGGCACCCGCCACAACGCCCAGCTATTTTTCTGTTTTGCAGTTCAGCCGAGGCCGAGTTTGAACCCGCCACCTTCGGTATATAGGGCTGGCGCCCTACTCGATGAGCCACAAGCGCCACCCAAAAGATTATTATTATTATTATTTTTTTTTTTTTTGAGATAGTCTCAAGCTGTCGCCCTGGGTAAAGTGCCGTAGTGTCACAGCTCACAGCAACCTCAAACTCTTGGGCTTAAGTGAATCTCTTGCCTCAGCTTCCCAAGTAACTGGGACTGCAGGCACCCGCCACAACGCCCTGCTGGTTTTTTTGTTGTTGTTGCAGTTGTCATTGTTGTGTTAGCTTGCCTGGGCTGGGTTCACACCCGCCAGCCTGGGTGTGTGTGGCTGGCGCTTTACCCACTGAGCTACCATTTCAAGCAGCACCCGATAAAATGATTCTAATAAAGTAAACAAACTAGAATATCCAAGACAATTTTGGAAAAAGGAACAAAACCAGAGGATTCATGTTAGCTTATTTCAGGACTTAACTATCTAATAATTAAGACTGTTACTGAAGAAACTTTAGGTGGGGCATGGTGGCTAACACCAGTAATCCTAGCACTTTGGGAAGTCAAGGTGGATTGATCGCCTGAGCTCAGGAGTTAGAGACAAGCCTGAGCTAGAGTGAGACCCCTTCTCTCAAATGGCTGGGCATTGTGGCAGACACCTGTAGTCCCAGCTACTTGGGAAGCTGAGGCAAGAGGCTCACTTGAGCCCAGCAGTTTGAGGTTACATTATTATTCCCTAAACAACATGTAGAACAGTCTTTTATCTAGCATTTACATCATATTAGATATTATAAGTAATCTAATTTGCTCACACACAGGCGGCTATTTGTTGGTTATATGCACATACTATGCCACTTTATCTGAGGGATTTAAGCATCGTGGATTTTGTTATCTGCCGGGTCCTGGAAACCAATCCCTATAGATCAGAGGTTTTCAATCTGTGGGTCACGACCCCTTTTTAACAATGAAAATGCACTGTGGCATTAGGAAGGTTGAGAACCACTGCTATAGATAATGAGGAATCCCTGTATGTCAGGTGGTTTGCAGTGATGCTTGCTCTCCTCTGTAGCAGTGCCCTAAGCAAAGCACTCTTTGGGTCATGTGCTCTCCCGAGTTCACAGATATGGTCTGGAAAGGTTAAGGACCAACTGGGAAGTGGCAGGGACTATGCCCCATTGCCTTCCCTGGGTGGAGGAGGAGGGAACCCTATCACACTGACCCTTCCTTGACCCTCAGGACTCAATGCCTGAGGTCCGGCAGAGTTCTTTCGCCCTCCTGGGAGACCTCACCAAAGCCTGCTTCATCCACGTCAAGCCCTGTATTGGTATGACACTCTTCTTGTCTCTAACCTATGACTCCAGCCCCAGCTTCAAGTGATGGACAAATGCCTGGGGAGCACTATGACCGATTGGGATGTATTCGTACTGTCTGATGGGCCCTGGTCAGCTGGGTCCTAGAGCTCACCCTGGCTGGCCTACCCCTCAGCACCCCTTTTTCTTCTCACCAGCTGAATTCATGCCCATCCTGGGCACCAACCTGAATCCTGAGTTCATTTCTGTCTGCAACAATGCCACCTGGGCCATCGGGGAGATCTGTATGCAAATGGGTGAGCAAGAACACTCAGCTCCCATTGGCCTTTCCTAGCCTGGAGATGGGAGCCTGTCTCTGACAGCTCCCGTCAAGGGAAGCCTCCCACTGGCCAAGGGCAGAAGGTTGTATATGGGCGTTTTCCTCAGGGGTGCAGCCAAATGCATACAAGGCCATTTGTGTTTGGCTTCTCCAAAGAGGGCCAGGAGGGCTGTTCCAATTGGACATTTAATCTAGTTGGCTGGAAGACTTATTGGGATTGGTTGGGTGGCTTTGGCTTCTTTCCCTCCAGAGGGAGGTCAGGCAGTGTGGTCTCATCCATAGTGTCTGGTGGGGGCTCTGATGTTTGGAGGGTGTATGTGTGTCTCTGGTAGCCCATGAATCCTGGACTGAGGATAAGCTGGGGAAGATTCTTTATTCCCTCACTGTTCATAGTTGGCCAGTCTCTGGATGGCCCTAGGGTCAGTGATTTAGGCGGCTGTACCCCTGGCAGGCCCACTGTAGGTGCGGTGGGCTGTTCAGGCTCTGATTGGGTGCTTCTCCAGGTGCAGAGATGCAGCCCTATGTGCAGATGGTCCTGAACAACCTAGTGGAAATCATTAACCGACCCAACACGCCCAAGACGCTGCTGGAAAACACAGGTGGGCACCACACCTGGGCTGTTTGCCTTCCCTCATCTCAGAGGTGGAGTCCTGGGCTAGGAGGGCAGCCGGAAGTACCTGGAAGGGGATTCTGGAAAGAGCCTCAAGAAAAATGTTTGTCCTTTGGGATCCCAGAGGAGACACCAGATGGGATAGGGCGAAAACTCTGACTGAACCAAACTCTGGGGCCCAGCTGGCCAGAGGAGTTATTCCCTTGGGGCCCGTGGGGCGGGGCTTGGTGCCTCTTACCAGAGGCCCCACCACGTACCGTCCTGGGGCCGCTCAGGGTTGCAGGTCGCCTGACGAGTCCCTCTGCCATTCCAGCCATCACCATCGGCCGCCTGGGCTACGTGTGCCCACAGGAGGTGGCACCTATGCTGCAGCAGTTCATCCGGCCTTGGTGTGTGCCCACCTGTGAGGGGAGTGGGTGGGAGAGCCTGGCCTCTTCTCTCAACTCTGCCCTCCCAGTCCCACTCCCACCTCCATAGATGCATGTCCCAGACCTGCTTATTGATCTCCTATGCCCTCCATGCCCCCAGAGACATGCATCCTGCCCAGACCGCTTCTCCCACTGATGATGCTTCCCTTCCCTCATAGGTGCACATCCCTCAGAAACATCAGGGACAACGAGGAGAAGGACTCTGCTTTCCGGGGCATCTGCATGATGATTGGTGTTAACCCAGGGGGTGTTGTGCAGGTTAGGGCAGCTAGGCTCTGAGAGAAGGCACAAGGGCTGGGCTTGGGCAACCCCTCACATGGATCCATCATGTTTCAGGACTTTATTTTCTTCTGTGATGCTGTAGCCTCATGGGTGAGCCCAAAGGATGACCTTCGGGACATGTTTTATAAGGTGAGACTCCTGCTGGGCCCCAGTCTAGTTCCAGGAGTGGGTAGGGAGGAGACCCTCTGATGGGGGAGCAGTATGGTGGAGCAGCGGGCAGGCGAGAGTGGGAATGGGTGCATTCCTCTCGCTTTGCCCTTACCTGCACCTCATCCGCTGCCTCCCCACAGATTCTCCATGGCTTCAAAGACCAAGTTGGGGAGGACAACTGGCAGCAATTCTCAGAACAGTTCCCCCCACTGCTCAAGGAGAGGCTGGCGGCCTTCTATGGGGTCTAGGTGAACAGGGAGACTGCCAGGTGAGGGGTGGGTGCCTGGTTCAGGGGCTGCGCGCTTCAGGGGCTGAAGGGGCCCAGGTCCTGACATTTTTTGTCCCCTCCATCCCTGTAGGTTTCTGTCTGTGTCATTGTAGGAGGGATTGCTGGGAGCGCGCTGCGTCCAGAAGTCGCTGTGACCTGGTCGAGGGGGGTTAGGGAGGAGTGAGTGGGACCTAAATCCAGATGCCTTCCCCGTCAGTCTGTCTGTCCGTCCACCTGCCCCGCTGGGCTTGTCTGGAAGAAAGGCAGGCAGGTGGGTGGGGCCTCCACGCTCATCCTACAAACAGGGAGGGGGGTGGGACTTCTTGGTGGGCAAGGGCCCTGAGTGCTCATCGGGGTCCTCTCTGGCAGCCCCCTGGACCAGCTGCATGGGAGAGAGGAATCAACACAGCCGGCTGTGTCCGGTTGGAGGCAAGGGGCAAGCAGGCGGACGGGGGGTCCTTGTAGGGATGTGCACACTCACACAGAGACACAGGTGGCCCCACGCATGTGCGGGTGCTGTAGCCAGCAAGGATGGGCCAGCCACCCCACCATTTCCCTGACTGCATGGAGACAGTAGAGTTAGTGAACCCCTGAGTTAACCCTAAGGCCTTCTGTATAACCTGCATCTAGAGTTTAAGAAGCTTCTGCTGTTTTGCTGGAATTGGTGGTGACTGGGGAGGGCTGGGTGGGTGGGGGGCCTCAGCCAGGACCCTGGGGCGGGGGGAGGAGGACGGCTACCTCAAGGTTGTCCTGTTAGCACGTGCACGCTTGGGACCTGCTCCGTACACTTCCTGCCAACTTTGTGGCAGCCTCAGCCAGTGTGTCCCTGTCTTGTCCTAGTGTAGCCAGCAGGGTGGGGACCGCCAGGGCAGCTAGGGCGGGCCAGAGGTTGCCCTTTCTCCCTCAAATATACTCCAGTAGCTTTTGAAGGTGCTGGGCTAGGACCTTTTTCCTGAAGAGAGCTGGGGACAGCCAGGACTGCTGGCACCTATCCACTGCATCTCTCTGTTAGCAGCCTGTGCTTCTGAGAGCTTCTTTCTTGTATTTCAGGCCTGAGTTTTAACTCTACATCCAGGGTGGAGGCATTTAGTTGATAGTGACAGAGGACAAAGGCTTAGCTTTTTCAGCAAGAAGGAAATCCAAGGGCTTGGAGGAAGGAAAGATGGTACAGCCCATCCTGACTCCATCACCTGGGACTTCATGCCCATGATGGCACCCAGTGGGCCCAGAGACCACACCAGACTGAGGTGGCAATTCTATAGAACCTTCTGGGCTTGGTTGGGGATATGGTGAGAAGGGTTCTCCTAGAGAGGGAGGGGCCATAGTCTCTTCTAAGTTGACCAGGAAACCGAGCCTTGTAGTCCCCTTAATATTCATTGTTTTCCATTTATTCTTTCCCCGCTTCCTACTTTGGTGGGGCTCCTGTGTTTTGGGGTTTGACTGGAGTCCAACATCCCCAGGGCCTGATCCATCCATCATTGCTCCTGGGCCCTGGATCCTACCCTTGTCTTAGCCCTATGTCCTCTCATGGTCAGGGTCAGGCCCTGCCTTTATTCCAAGGGGTACTTAGTACACATTCCATAACTTAGCTGTTTTTCTCCCACCCCACCCCATGAAACTCGAGCAGGTCTCTGGAAGCCATTTGTAAAAAAAAAAAAAGAAAAGAAAAGAAAAAAAAAGTTTTTTAATGCCTTTTAATTTTCTGGTAATTCCAGTTCTTTGGAGCATCCTCCACTGGGTCTCGGGTGTGTAGATGGATTGGCTGATGGGATTGGAAACCCCCTCTCCACCTGAGATGGGCGGCTTCAAACACCTTCAGGGAAGGGGAGCCTGGCTCTTGTGTGTGTGTGTGTGTTTTTTTTTTTTTTTTTAAGAAAGCTATTTAATTTTTTCTAATTTATTTTTGGTTGGTTTTTGCACAACGAAGTTTCAGGTTCTCAACCTTCTCCCCTGCCAGGCTGTGGACCCAGACTGGCCTAGATCCGCAGTCCTCTCTCCATGTTTCCTGAGTCCCTCCTTTCCTCCTCACCCTCTTCCCACTGCGGGCTCCCAGGTCTGTCCATTTGTTACTGTGCTGTGCTGGGGATTGGTGCCGAGGTGGCGTGAGATTCCACTTGTGTAGAACTTTGTTGAGTAAAGATCAGTTTCTTGTGAACCCCTTGGTTTCTGGCTTCCTGTTTCCTTGGCTTTGGTAGTGGTAAAGGACATGTGGAGAGCCACCTGGGGCTCTTTGGTCAAAGTTGGAACCCCAAGCTTCTCAGTTATCTTCCCTGTAAAATTGGAAGGTGAATATGAAAGATGAAAGTGTATAACATGGCTCGGCACCTGTGGCTCAACGGGCTAAGGCGCCGGCCACGTACACCTGAGCTGGCGGGTTCGAATCCAGCCCAGGCCCGCCAAACAACCATGACGGCTGCAACCAAAAAATGGCCGGGTGTTATGGCGGGCGCCTGCAGTCCCAGCTACTTGGGAGGCGGAGGCAGGAGACTCGCTTAAGCCCAGGAATTCGAGGTTGCTGTGAGCTGTGATGCCTCAGCACTCTATTCAGGGTGACAGCCTGAGGCTCTGTCTCAAAAAAAAAAAAAAAAAAAGAAAAGAAAGTGTATAACATACACAAAATATGAAATGCATTCTCTTTAATATAGTAGAGTTCACTAGAAAGGAGACTTTGGAACTGGGTGCAGTGGCTCACACCTGCAATCTCAGCACTGTGGGAGGGCGAGGAAGGCTGATCGCCTGAGCTCAGGAGTTCAGGACCAGCCTGAGTTAGAGTGAGACCCCATTTCTAAAAATAGCCGGGTGTTGGGTGGCACCTGTGGCTCAGTGAGTAGGATGCCAGCCCCATATACCCAGGGTGGCAGGTTCAAACCCAGCCCTGGCCAAATTGCAACCAAAAAAAAAAAAAAAAAAATAGCCAGGCATTGTGGCGGGTGCCTGTAGTTGCAGCTACTTGGGAGGCTGAGGCAAGAGAATCTCCTAAGCCCAAGAGCTGGAGGTTGCTGTGGGTTGTGACGGCATGGCACTCTACCGAGGGCGACAAAATGACACTCTGTCTCTCTAAAAAGAAAAAAAAAATAGCTGGGCATTGTGGCAGACGCTTGTAGTCCCAGCTACTTGGGAAGCTGAGGCAAGAGAATCGCATGATCGTAAGAGTCTGAGTTTGTTGTGAACTATGATGCCACGGCACTCTACTGGGGGCTACAAAGTGAGACTCTGTCTCAAAAAAAAAAAATCAAAGATACCCCTCTGCCGGCTTGGCGCCTGTGGCTCAACGGGTTAAGGCGCCAGCCATGTACACCTGAGCTGGTGGGTTTAATGACGGCTGCAACCAAAAAATGGCCGGGCGTTGTGGCAGGGTTCTGTAGTCCCAGCTATTGGGGAGGCGGAGGCAGGAGACTCTCTTGAGCCCAGGAATTGGAGGTTGCTGTGAGCTGTGATGCCACAGCACTCTACCCAGGGTGACAGCTTGAAGCTCTGTCTCAAAAAAAAAAAAAAAGATACCCCTTTGCCATACACTACACAGTGAGACAAGGAGCACGGCCTCAGGCCTTGCAGCATTCTTTATCTTCAGCTGACTTCACAACTCTGCATTACTGGGCAGGTTAGAAAGTTGTGTAGAAGGCTCAGACCAGCACCAAGCCCAAAGGAGACATGTATGAGGTACGGTAACTCATGCAAATGAAAAAAAGCTCCAGTTCTGAGGGAACATAATATTCTTCAAAATAGAATCTGTTTTTCCTTTTTTTCACAGCAGATAGGTAATGTGCAGACATCCTAACAAGGTTTGAAGGAGGCACCTCTCAGCCAGTAGCTTGAAAACCCAATCATCACACTTACAAATCACAAAAGGATCTAAGAATAAGATCTTGTTGCAACGTTTGTGTGGCCCAAGGATGACCTGCAACAACTTGGAAACTAAAAAATGATGTGGCTCAACCAGCTAACGCGCCAGCCACATACACCTGAGCTGGCGGGTTCGAATCCAGCCTGGGCCCGTCAAACAACGACAGCTGCAACCAAAAAAACAGAATAGCCAGGCGTTGTGGTGGGCACCTATAGTCCTGGCTACTTGGGAGGTGGAGGCAGGAGGATCGCTTGAGCCCAGGAGTTGGAGGTTGTTGTGAGTTGTGATGTCATAGCACTCTACCCAGGGTGATAGCTTGAGGCTTTGTCTCAAAATAAATAAATAAATAAAAATGCTGACACCTCCCCAATATTCATTCAACAAATAGTGCCTACATTGTAATGAGAAGTAGGCCATATAGCAGAATAATAGAAAATCCCATAAAGAAAGGCAAGGCAGGATGTTGGGGAAAATGGTTGAAATTTTATGTAAGATACCCTGGGAAGGTTTCTCTGAGAGTGATGTTTGAATAAAGCCACATGGAGAAAAGTGTCAAGCAGCAAAATTGCAAGTGCTGCTCAGATGTGATTTATGTGGATGGCTTAACTGCCTGGCTCAGAAGTGGTGGCTTTTCCTTCTTTCTTTTTTTTTTTTTTTTTTATTTTGAGACAGTCTCACCCTGAGGCCCTGGGTAGAGTGCTATGGTGTCACTGTAGCTCACAGCAACTTCAAACTCTTGGGCTCAAGTGATCCTTTGTTTTGTTTTGTTTTTGAGACACAGCCTCAAGCTGTCACCCTGGATAGAAGTGCTGTGGCATCAGAGCTCATAGCAACCTCCAATTCCTGGGCTCAAGCGAGTCTCCTGCCTCCGCGTCCCAAGTAGCCGGGACTATAGGCGCCCACCACAACGCCCGGCTATTCTGTTTTTTTGGTTGCAGCTGTCATTGTTGTTTGGCGTGCACAGGCTGGATTCGAACCCGCCAGCTTAGGTGTACGTGGCTGGCGCCTTAGTCCGCTGAGCCACAGGCGCCGAGCCTTTTTTTTTTTTTTTGAGACAAAGTGTCTCACTTTGTCGCCCTCGGTAGATGTGGTGTCACAGCTCACAGCAACCTCCAGCTCTTGGGCTTAGGCAATTCTCTTGCCTCAGCCTCCCAAGTAGTGGGGACTACAGGCGCCCACCACAACACCTGGCTATTTTTTGTTGCAGTTTGGCTAAGGCCAGGTTCTAACCTGCCATCCTTAGTATATGGGACCAGCACCCTACTGACCCAGGGTGCCGCCCTTTTTTTTTTTTTTTAAGACAATCTCAAGCTGTTGCCCACCCAGATGTCTCATAGTTCACAGTAACCTCCAGCTCTTGGGCTCAAGTGATCCTCTTGCCTTGGTTTCTCTATAGTAAAAATGGGGTCTTGCTTTTGCTCAGGCTGCTCTCAAACTCCTGAGCACAAGCAATCTGCTCTCCTCAGCCTCCCGAGTGCTGGGATTACATGCATGAGCTACCTGGCCCAGCACTGTGTGAGTACATTTTGTTGTTTAGCAGGCCTGGGCCAGGTTCAAACCTGCCCCTCCTTTGGTGCATGGGGCTGGTGCTCTAACTGCTGAGCAAAGGGCTCCCAGCCCTCAAGTGATCCTTTTGTCTCAGATTCCCATGTAGCTGGGAGTACAGGTGCTTGCTACAACACCTGGCTAATTTTTCTATTTTTAGTAGAAGAGGTCCTGTTCTTGTTCAGGCTGGTCTCCAACTCCTGAGTTCCAGCAATCCACCTGCCTGGGCCAGAGTGCTAGGATTATAGACCTGAGCCACCGCACTCTGCCAAAAGTGACTTTTCAGTAAATAAGAGGTAGTCTATATTCATCAGTATGGTTTTGGTTAGTTCATAGTAGCTGTTTCGCTGAGATCTCTTTGCAGAGACCATTTACAGTATATGCTTCTGTCCACAGAAGAGAGAAGTTTGAAGCACTACTCTGCCCCTAATGGTGAACTCAGAAAAAGACCTTTGCTCTGTAACAGGTGCTTCATCAGAGACTTTCTTTTGTGTTGTATTTTGGGCAGTGCCTTGCTCTGTCACAGGCCGGAGTGCAGTGGCATCATCATATCTCACTGCATCCTTAAGCTCCTGGCTTGAAGCAATCTTCTCGCCTCAGCCTCCCGAGTCGCTAGGACTATAGTTGCAGGACGCCACGCCCTAAATTTTTATATTTTGTAGAGACGGACTAGCCAGATGCATTTTTTTTTTTAAACAGTCTCACTGTCACCCTCGGTACAGTGCTGTGGCATCACAGGTCACAGTAACCTCAAACTCTTGGGCTTAAGCGATTCTCTTGCCTCAGTCCCAAGTAGCTGGGACTGCAGGTGCCCACCACAACGCTAGACAATTTTTTTGTTGTAGTTATTGTTTGGCAGGCCCAAGGTGGGTTCGAACCAGCAAGCTCCGGTGTATGCCGAGCCGCCAGATGCATTTTAAAACTAAAGTCAGATGGCTTTCTGTATCAGCACCACTGGAGATGCTTGTTTTAAAAACTAGGAACTGACCTGGCCAGGCAGGGTGACTCAACGCCTGTAATCCTAACGTTCTGGGGGGCCGAAGTGGGTGGACTGCTGGAACTCTGGAGTTGGAGACCAGCCTGAGCAAGAGTCAGATCCCGTCTCTAAAAATAGCCGGGCGTTGTGGCCGGCGCCTGTAGTCCTAGCTACTTGGGAGGCTGAGGCAGAAGGATCGCTTGAGCCCATGACTCTGAGGTTTGTAGTGAGTTATGACATCACTGCATTCTAGCCGTGGCAACAAAGACAGGCCCTACTAAAAAAAAAAAAGCGCGAAAGCATAGCCGGGCGCCGAGGTAGATTGCCTGAGGATGCACCCAGCGTCAGGCTCGCTTCCGGTCGGCGTGTCGCGTCATCCGGCAGCACCGGAAGTTCCCTCGCGCTGCCTAGGAGACAAGACGCGGGACTAGCAGCTGTCAGGGCCGGGCCAGCCGTGCCCACCCGGTCGCCATGGAGCTGCCCCCGGGGCTGTACGATGATCCCCGCGCCTGGGACGATGACTCGGACGTGGAGCCTGAGCCAGACCTTGACGCGCAGGCTGAGGCCTACGTGGCCCGCGTGCTCAGTCCTCCAAAAGCTGGGCTGGCGCCCCCGCGCACCTCGCCACTGCCCACGCCCTCTGCGTCCCAGAACTCCCAGGAGCCCCGGGCTGCATCCAAGGTCCAAGCAGTGGGTGTGCCGGGTCTGCTAAGCCTTCCTCCAGAGCTGCTGCTCGAGATCTGCTTGTATTTGGACGCGCGCCTCGTGTTCCATGTCCTGCCGCGCGTGTGCCACGCACTGCGCGACCTCGTACGTGACCGTGTCGCCTGGAGGTTACGCGCGCAACGCCGCGTACGTGCGCCCTATCCGGTGGTGGAAGGTGGGCGCATCCGGGGCCAGGGACGCCTACCCAGGTCAGGCCTGGGGTAGGGGAGGGAGTATCGGGGATGCTCCAGGCACAGCCTCTGGAGCTGGTTTCGTGGCTGCCCTGGCTCTGGCGGAAGGCTGAGGTTGCTACGGGTGGTGCCAACCCCCTGAGGACCTTCAGGTAGACCAAGAGATAGACATGGGAGTACTCAGGCTGTGAAAACCCACCCTGACGGTTGAAGGCCTTGCACTCAGAATTCAAAGGATCCTCTGGCTTTGGGTCTGGTGGTAACCAAGCCCCCCACTCCTGACTTGGATTTGAAGTTTCAGGCTATGCATTATATGATTGGGGTTAAGAATAAGCACAAGCATCCTCAGGCTCTAGGTCTGGCCTAGAAGCTGAGGCAGCAACTGGTGTCGTCAAAGTCCCTGACCCCCTAGGGTCTTGACTCAGCTGCAGATGAGGCAGCAGCTCAGGGTCCAGCTCCTGCAATCCTTGAACTGTGTTAGGGTTTCAGTGTTGGGATCTCTGACCCCAGCAACTACAAATCCTCGAGCCCTGGGTCTCCTGGCTTCTTAGGCAGGGCTTTGTGGTCACTCCTCCTGTTCTCAAGTTGGTTCGTCCTGGAGGAAGAGGATGACTTGGGGATCTTGAATTAATACTGTTGATCCTGAGATATTGCTGATCCTGAAATTGTTGGATCTTCTGGTCCTTGAGCCAATATGAGTAACAACTTGGGTGGTTGATTACACTAACCTGGAAGCTTTGATTCTGTAGTGGAGCAGGGGATCCTAGATAGGTGATTCTCAAGGTGTTGCTGTCCAATACCCTGAGTCAGACTCTCCTAAACAGCTTGATAAACATAGATGCTTTGGTTTCTTTTACATCTGGAGTCTGGATTCTGCATCTTAACAAGGCCCCCTGGTTTACAGAGATTAGTTTGAGAAACACTTCCCTTGGTCTAATGCAGATGGTTGAAGCAAAAAGAGTTAGTCATGAGACCCCCAGCTCCCATGCGGGTCTGAGGTTGCTGTCCCCCATGCTTGGGTTGCAAGATGTAGCCTGGAGAGGTGTTCCTGAGGCCCCTGATTTCTGGAAATTGGAGTGAGGAACAATCAGTCCTCGACCTGCCTGAGAGATTGTTGGGCAGGTTGACCCAAGGCCAGATTCTGGGCCTGCTTGGGTTTAGGTGAGAGATCCAGATGGGGTTCTGTCCAAGTTTGGTGTATAGTAGGCTCCCTGGAAGAAACCAGAGTTGGGCTTAGCCAGCTGGTGTGGGTGACAGGATCCCTGCCCACTGGGGACCCTCCTCATGGTGCCCTACAGAGGAGGACTTTGACTGGCCAGCAGCCTGCATTGAGCTGGAGCAGCACCTGGCCCGCTGGGCAGAGGATGGGCGCTGGGCCGAGTACTTCTGCCTGGCCGATGGGCACTTTGCTTCCATCGATTCAGTGCTACTGCTTCAGGTGAGGCAAGGTCTGGGTGGGTGGGGAGTGGAAAAGGGAAGGTCAAGGTGGCCTTGACAACATCACCTTCTTCCCTTTCCAGGGTGGGACACTATGTCTGTCAGGCTCCCGAGATCGCAACGTCAACCTATGGGACCTGAGGCAGCTGGGGGCAGAGCCCAGCCAGGTTCTGGTCAAAACCTTGGGCACCCAACCAAACAGCACCCACAAGGTGAGGGGTCAGGCAGGGGTAGGAGGTGTGAGGCCTGGGTAGGGGGCTTTGCCTAAAGGCACCGGTTTTGGCTCCAGGCCTCATAGATTAGAATCTCATTCTACTATTGTTGATGTGACTTAGAGTGACCAAATATGTGACTTACTGTGTGCCTCAGTTTCTACTTCTGCTCAATGGGCAGTTAGGATGAGGATGAATGAGATGAATTATGCATTAATGTGGATATGCTTTGACACATAGTAGACATCAGGTATACCTGAGAGGCTGCCTAGGCTGCCTTGTGGATCAGCCAGCTCTGAGCAATAACTATCATCTCTGGAGAGCTCCACCAGTTATTAAGGTGGTCTAGGCTGAGAGCTCATGTTCCTCACACACAGGGACAGGCTGTTGGGTTCAAACCCTCAACACTGGGGCTGGGTGTAGTGGCTCACACCTGTAATCCTAGCACTCTGGGAGGCCAAGGCAGGTGGATTGCCTGAGCTTAGGAGTTCAAAGCCAGCCTGAGCAGGAGTGAGATCCCGTCTCGGGCGGTGCCTGTGGCTCATCGAGTAGGGCACTGGCCCCATATACCGAAGGTGGCGGGTTCAAACCCGGCCTCAGCCAAATTGCAAAAACAGAAAAATTGCTAGGCATTGTGGTGGGTGCCTGTAGTCTCAGCTACTCGGGAGGCTGAGGTAAGAGAATGGCCTAAGTCCAGGAGTTGGAGGTTGCTGTGAGCTGTGTGATGCCACGGCACTCTACCCAGGGTGATAAAGTGAGACTCTTTCTCTACAAAAAAAAAGGAGACCCCATCTCTACTAAAAATAGAAAAACTGGCTCGGCACCTGTGGCTCAACGGGCTAAGGCACCAGCCACGTACACCTGAGCTGGCAGGTTCGAATCCAGCCCGGGCCCGCCAAACAACAATGACAGCTGTAACCAAAAAATGGCTGGGCGTTGTGACAGGTGCCTGCGGTCCCAGCTACTTGGGAGGCGGAGGCAAGAGACTCGCTTGAGCCCAGGAATTGGAGGTTGCTGTGAGCTGTGATGTCACAGCACTCTATCCAGGGTGAC
>CAUYRH010068478.1:0-12596 GCA_963574655.1 Perodicticus potto
TATGGAGAACCCTCAAAGAACTCAAGCTAGACCTCCTATTTTATCCTGCAATCCCATTACTGGGCATCTACCTAGAAGGAAAAAAATCCTTTTATCAGAAGGACACTTGCGCTAGACTGTTTATTGCTGCTCAATTTACAACCGCCAAAATGTGGAAACAGCCTAAATGCCCACCAACCCAGGAATGGATTAACCAGCTGTGGTATATGTACACCATGGAATGCTATTCAGCCATTAAAAGAAACGGAGAATTTACAGCCTTTGTATTAACATGGATGGAAGTAGAACACTTTATTCTTAGTAAAGCATCACAAGAATGGAGAAGCATGGATCCTATGGACTCAATTTTGAGGACAATTAATGACATGGTAGGACAATGACATGAGGACAATTAATGACATGGTAGGGTTGGGGGAAGGGGAGAGCAGAGAGAGAAATAAGGAGGGAGGGGTGGGGAATGGAAGAGCAAAGAGAGGGAAGGGGGGAGGGGGATGGGGCCTTGGTGTGTCCCACACCTTTTGGGGGAAAGACATGATTGTAAGAGGGACTTTACCCAACAAATACAATCAGTGTAACCTGGTTTCTTGTACCCTCAATGAATCCCCAACAATAAGGTAAAAAAAAAAAAAAGGAATTAATAGAACCTCTTTCATTCCCTTTCCAGTTATTGAAGATCTCTTTAATATTTGTATAGTTTAAGATAATTCTCCTTTCAAATAATTTTTATTTCTTTTTTAACTTTTGGTTTTTTCATGTTGCCTTGAAAACTGAACATAAAAATATGGAAAATAAACTAATATTATGAAGTCAGTAATTTTGAATATATTGCAAAATAATCTTATGAAAATTTAGCCTGGACTTCAGTATTACTTTGTCATTGACCGAGGAAATGAAAGCCCAGAGCCAATCTAATGTTTCATTTTAAACCTTATTATTTCTAGTAATATATGTAATCTTTGAAATAAATATACTATGAAAAAGAAAAATTAGATTTAGAGGACTTGAGTACTAGAATCAATGGCAAGAATTCTGAGGAGTCACTATAATTCAGATTTAGCAAAATAGATGTCAGAAAATGAACAGAGATTAGGTAGGAGTAAAATAGTTTAATATTACAGGAAATTTTAACATTATGTTGGATCTATTAGTATAGAGTGTAAACGTCTTAACACAATAACTAAGTAAATGAGATGAGGTATATATTAACCAGTGTGATGTAAGCGTTCCTAATCCTATGTGAAATCAGCACATTGTACCCCGTAAATGCATTAATGTATACATTAATGATCTATGTGCTCATATTTAACAAAAAAGTAAATAAGAAGAAAATAAACTAGGGAAAAATTAGGTATCTAGCTATACTTATTACCACAACAGATCATTTCACTGTAGAATCTGAAGCAAACATAGATGAAGAGATCAGAATTTCTTTAATAGGAAGGCAAATTATAAGAAAACTAACATAGCTAGCATTTAATCTTCAATGTAAGAATAATCTGTGATAAACTTTTAGTTTAATCATAGCTCCATCAACAGTTTCTTATTCAGTTTGGTCTCAAATCAGGCAAAAATGTTCAAGTTAGTTGTCATTTTAAAAGAAAATGGTAGATACAAGCAGACTGAAGGAGAATGTTTCACTGCCAATAAAGGCTGGCTTCATCATTTCATAAATTTCAACTTGGATAGTGATATTTATGGTTCCACTGTACTTTGCAAAGTGAGTACTATCTGTATATAGAAATTTTGAACCACATAATCTGCAATCAATTTAAAGTAATTGATCTTTATAGATTAATACATCCTATCAACCAGTAGAATGCTCATTTGGTCCAACTGAGTAAAAACATTTCATGAGATAGACTGCATTCTGGGACATAACAATTATTGAGGTGTTTTAAAGGACTCAAGTTACACAAAGTCTGTACTCTGACCACAATGGCATTAAGTTAGAAGTTCCATAAAGAAATAACTCTGAAAATATCCATATGCTTTTAAATTGCCCATGAGTCATAAAAAAGGTGGGGGAATTATAAGTATTCTGAGGATATGGAAGGACAAGTATGTGCATGGATTTCCAGCGGGAACAAAAACTAGAAAATTATGTTGGAAAATAGTGTGGCAATTTATTAAAAGGTTGCCCATATAGCTACCCTAAGACTTAGGAATTTCATACTTATGTACTTCCCTAGACCCAAACACACACACACAAACACACACACACACACACACTTGTTTTTGTTTTTTTAAAAAAAAACAAAACAAAAAGCACATACAAATATTTGTATCAGTTTTATTTGGAGTGACCCTAAACCAGAAATAATCCAAATGTGCATCAGAAAGTGAATGAATAAACAACATTCTATCTAATGAAGAATAGTTTAACTGTTCATCATACAAAAGAATGAACTATGTCTTAGAAGAGAAAATGCCATCATGATTCTCAAAATCACTGACTTAAGTGATAAAAAATAAATAAAACAAAAAAGAGCTCATACTCTTTGATTCCATGTATATAAAATTCTAGAAATTGCAAACTAGTGTGTAGCGAAAAGCAGATCAAGTTTTGTGCAAGAATGGAAAAATGTGGGCAAGGTGAATAGTAGGTAATAATTGCCAAGGGTCAGAGGAAAATGCCTAATATGATGTATGTGTTCTTTATCTTGACAGTAGAGATGTTTTTTTAAATTCACGTGTGTATGTAAAAACATACCACATTGTATACCTTAAATGTGCCTTTGTATTTCAAATAAACCTTAATAAAGCTGTTTTTAAAAATAAAAAATGCTTGTAAGTTTTTCTACTTGCTGTATTTGTTACATTGGAGGCATATGCAGGATATTAGCTAACATACAAAAACAGACACAGGGAACTCCATGAATTTTTCATATTTTACATATATAAAATTACCCTACAATGTATTACAAAGGCTATATCTAATCCAATACAAATTAGATACACTATGTCTAATTCTTATACACTTGCATGTGCATATTTAAAATATATTTTAGCATACGAGCTCAGATAAATGTGAGTACATATGAAAACTTCATGTGAATAGTTACTCAGACACAAGAAAAATGAAACATGATAATGATAAAATTTTGAATAGACAACTATTAATATATCAGTTAAATAAGCGCATTATAATCATTATTGTATCCAAGGACAGTACTGAGGATTATTAACAGATGATTCTGTTCAGTGAAAAGTGATTTTTATAGCATCTATCTCAAAATCTCATTTCCATGTGTTTAATTAAAAATGTAGTATTTTTATTAATTTTCAAAGCTCCCAAAAGAATATTCATATAGTAGTGAACTCTAAAAAAAAGCAAAAAGATACATGGAAAACAATTTACCAGACCAAGAAATAAGAATATTTTCATTCAATCGTATAGTCCCTATTATATTTTGTCCTAGCACGCCAGCTGTTTCTGACAGTGTCAGGATTGTATTATCCAGAGCTACTGTTTTTACAGACAGGAGATTCAAGGTGAATTTTTATCTTCAGACTAGAGAAAGAAGTGAAGGTGACATTTTACACTAATAATGAGCGTGATGGGAAACTTGACCAGCTCAAGTTTGCCATGTGGTAAACATAAAAGATACTTCCTGAACAGTTGATTGTAAACAAACTTGCACACAAAATGTTCTTCTGAAATGAACACAACTTTTCTTTATAGTACATATAATTAAAAACAATTCTATGAGATGTGAATAACCCTGGAGTATAAATCTCTTGAGTGCTAAAACAATGGAAGACAATCCATATGGTGGAGTGAATGTCTCCCCCAAAACCAACAAAGGAAACTACAAAGAACATATCAATTTCTGAGCTTTGTAAGTACTGCTTTTTGAAAGATATTCTTTTTTTTTTTTTTTTTGCAGTTTTTGGCTGGGGCTGGGTTTTTACCCGCCACCTCTGGCATATGGGGCCGGCGCCCTACTCCTTTGAGCCACAGGTGCCGCCCCAAAGATATTCTTTTTAAATGTATTTTATTTCAGAATATTATAGGGGTAGAAAGATTTTGGTTACATGAATTGCTTTTATGAAGGTTGAGTCAAAATGATGAGTATGCCTATCACCAAGCAAGTATGCATTGTACCTGTTAGGTGAGAATTTACCCAGCCCCTGTATCCACCCACTTGTTTGGTTTTCACTGAGTTTTATTACCATATGTGCATATGGTTGCTGATAGATTAGTTTTTATTTAATAGTGAGTACATGTGGGTTTTTTTTTTCCATCTTTGCAATACTTCACTTAGAATAATGGTCTCCAGTTCCATCCAGGTTATTGCAAAATGTATTTTTTTGCCATTTTTTTATGGTTTAGTAGTACTCCATAGTAGATATACCACATTTTATTAATCCACTCATGTATTGATGAGCACTTGGATTGATTCCATAACTTTTTATTGTGACTTTACCTGCAGTAAACATTCAAGTGCACTTGTAAAATATATAAAAAAAAATGATTCTTTTTCTCTTTGAGTAAATACCCAATACTGAGATTGCTCCATCAAATGGTAGGTCTACATTTAGTTCTATGAAGTGTCTCCACACTATTTGCCATAGTGGTTGTAGCCTCATCAACTGTGTATTAGTATTCCTTTTTCTCCACCTCCATGCCAAAATCTGCTGTTTTGGGACTTTTGATACATGTCATTCTAAATGGTACTGGGAAAATTGGATAGCTGCATATAGAAGACTAAATCAGGATCTATACCTGTCATCACTCATGAAAAGTAATTCACAATGGATAAAAGAGTTAATCCTAGGACATGAAACTATAAGAGTTCTAGAATAAAATGTTAGGAAAACTCTTAGGGATATCGGCCCAACTAATAAATTTATGAAGAAGATCTGTAAAGGCAATCACAACAATAACAAAACTTAGCAAATGGGGCTTGATTAAATTAAAAAGATAGCCAAGGAAACAATCAAGAGAGTAGATAGACAACCTAGAGAATGGCAGAAAATATTTATATGCTATACAGTTGATAAAGGCATAACCAGAATCTATAAAGAACTCCAACAAAGTAGCAAAGAAAAGTCAAATAACCCCAGAAAAAGTGGGCTAAAGACAAGAACAAAAGGCTTTCAAAAGAAGATAGATTAATGGCCAAAAAACATGAAAAAACATTCAACATCTCTAATCAACAGGGAAATGCAGATAAATATACCTTTAAAAGTCACATGTAGCTTTAAAATTAATTCTTAGGTCATAACTATCTTTCTCTGGAAATGAGATTCAGAATCGATTTTATCTAAAATATTTGCCTCATAAAACACGTAAGCCACCACAAATCTTTCTTGTAACTATGAAATTAGTTTATCCATTTATAGTGCAATCTTGTGAAAATAGGAATTTTATTAATTCAACCGTGCACTCAGAACACAGAACAGTTTGGAGGAAAATAAACTTCTCTAGGGAAATAAAAATCCTTCATTAAGTTCAAGTTTTATGGACAAAAGGAGACTCAATAAACAAAGGGATAAAACATGATTTAAAATTTTAAAAAGAAGTCACAAGACTAGCAGAATTTCTTAATAACCTAAAAATTAATAACCCTAAATATCTTAGTAAAACACTTTAACACTTTAAAGGTATTATTTTTCAGCCCATACAAAGACAGATTGTTTCTAAACAGGATTAGAACCAACTCACACAATAACAATTATAATTGTGTGTATTTCACATATAGAATCTATGCAATTCACTTTTCTGAAATTAGTTAAATAATTTTTGGTTATTCATTGGCTAATATCCATTGGATAGTCAAGTGAGGGGAATTTTTTTGTTATTATTGTTTCCTGAGTAATTACACGTATACATGCACAGAACAAAAATGATAAATACTCATTTTTCAATAGTCCAAATAATTATATGTGAAATCATTTGTCTATTTAATGCAACCAATGGTATCAAATTAGTTAACACCCCCCCAAATTTCTATATCACATTTTATTTATTTAATATTCCCTGAAACTTTCTTCCCTTTAGTTTGGTTTTTATAATAAATTTTACTGCAGGTATTATCCACTCTTTTTATGTTAAAGTTTAAAGGGGGATTTTGTAAATATAATGACTTAGCCTGTTTTCTTCTTTACTTTTAATGAAGCAGAATGGAGCTTACAAATGTAACTAGTAGTGCTAAATGTCACCCAATTTCAGAAGATCTCTAAACACTTGGCAGCTGACATGAAATTCATATTGGTCCTGAGAGATTTAAAATAAAAGAAGCAAATTAGATGCAAAAACTAAAAGGAAAGAATATTTCCATATTTTGGTAAGGAAAGAGCAGATGGCTTGTGGAGCATTCTAGAAATGTGAAAATAGTTGTTCTATTTAATCGTTTAAGAAGAATATAAAGTAAAGGAGGTAATGATGTGAGTACTGACCCCCAAAGAAGTTATTCATTAAACCATTGGTATTGAACAAATCTTCATCATAATGATATGCAGAGTCAATAAGAGACAGTAAGAGACAAAATAAATATAAGAATAATCGATTCCTTCTTCAAAGAGGGCATGGTAAAAAGCTGACTTCATAGTTGCCCTAAAATTTTCCTTCCTATATTTTATGTTATTTCTACTTTCTATACATTTTCTAAAATTACCCTAATCTCTTAGCTGGTGCTTTTCGAATTTCTATTGGCTCATTGACAATAGAAGTTTTACCAATAAAAAATTAGGTGGAGAAAAAGAATGAGAAATTGTCTCAATATAGTTTTTCCATAGAAAAAGTTATCAAAATTTTCCATCAGAAGTTAATATCCACCTTGCACTCAAGCAATCTGAAAAATAAATAGTCCTTAACAAAAACTATTGTTCATTTTGCCACAATAACTGATAGGTTTTATATTTTTTCCTTGAGAGAGAATTTGAAATTGAACATTAAGGGGAAAAGATCAATAGAAATCATGTAAATGTGCTTCACATTCAATTTCATTATATTTACTTTCTTACAGGTTAGTCTCAATTGATTATATATGGAAACTTTGTGAAGGAAAAATGATTCATATTTTTTATAGGGTTATCTAATGCTTGATAATAATCATGTATAATGAATAGTGAGAAAATAGTGTAATTCATTTGGTACATGCACAGAGGTATTAATCAAATTATAGTTTATAAAACTAAATCATTTGGATAATGGCTTTTCTTATTTCCTGGAATAGTTTTTATGAAGTAATTTTGCTTCTTGGTTAAGCTTCATCTTATTTTTTTTTTAACTTCTTTTTTTTTAATAGAAAAGCACTTTGATTCTTGATTTTTAGGTAACCAACATATATTTTTAACATACCACAAATTATATAACCAAATGAGCAGTATTCTTCTGCCAATTTCTTCAAACATTTATTGCTTTAGTATTTTTAGGAATAAGATGCAAATTGAGCTCACAGAAAACTAGTGTATGCCTTGGCCCCGGGGAATCAGTTTAAGGTCATTATAAATTTAATTAGATAGTCATGAACTGCACTGAAAAATAAAGTTCTTGGGTAATAATGACTGAGAGCAACCACTGACGTCATGCGCTCCCAGCCCATCATGAGTTTAGTAAAGTTTGTGTAGGACATGGTTAATGTATACAGGTAAATTGTGCAGTGAAGTCTTACAAAATGTCATTACTTCCACTAGAGAAGCGTTATGTCTGAGAGTTTTGCTAGCACAGTTGTTTGGATGAGATTTTCTGAATTTATTTTGGCTCTATGACTTTCTTGCCATAGAAACTTATATTACTTACGTTACCTATCTATGCCTCACTTTGCTCTCTATAAAATGAGAGAAACAACAGTATGTATCTCAAAGCGTTAGAAGGATTGAATGAGTTCCTATAAAATGGTATACCCAAAATGAGCATATTTGGTGTATTTAATAAGTGCTAAGTTAAATATGATTTTTTCCCAAAGGAAAGCAACAGATGTGTGTGTTTGGGTTGGGGGGAGTGAATGAAGTCAAGTTTACATTGCTTTTTAACTTGATAAAATATTTAAGCTGAAATACTTGAGCTGACAAAGCATACTCATTTTCTGAATCATAGATAATTTAATTACAACATGTAACGTAATATAATGCAGTATGTTATAATATAATATGTTTCACATAGGCAGTATGCAAACTATTGCATCTTTCTTGTATTTGCAACATATTTTCTGCCAAATCTCACTTTTTAAATTTTATACATTTATCAAATACAACCTGTTCTGAAATATGTATGCATTATGGGATATCTAAATCAAGATAATTAATCATTTGTGCCTGTTACTGAGAATGTGTGTCATTTTTTCTGGTGAGAACTATAGTTACTCTGTCATATACTAGATCTCTTATAATTATTTCTTCTATCTAAATGAAATTATATATGCTTGTATTTTATTTTCAACTTAACTCTTGTTGGAGTATATGAGAGTTACTGATTTGTGTACATTTGTTTTGTAGCCTGAGACTTTACTGAATTTATTTTTCTATTCCAAGTGTCTCTTGTTTGAATCCTTTGGATTTTCTAGATATAAGATCATACCATCAGCAAAGAACAATGATTTGAAATCTTCTGTCCTTATTTAGATAGCATTTATTTCCTTCTCTTGCCTGAATTTTCTGCCTAGGGCTTCTAGCACTATGTGGAACAGAAGTGAAGATAATGGGCAACCTTGTCTGGTTCCAGTCCTAAGCGGGAGTGCTTTCAATTTTTCCCTCTTTAGTCTGATATTGGCTGTGGGTTTGTCATATATGGCCTTTATAATTTTGAATTAAGTCCCATCTGTGCCTATTTTTTTAAGTGTACTTATCATAAAAGGGTGCTGAATTTTGTCAAATGTTTTTCCTACGTATATCGAAGAATCGCATTCTTGTTTTAGCATCTATCTAAGTGGTGGATATTATTCATAAATTTGAGTATGTTGAACTATCTTCACACCTCTGTGCTGAAGCCCACTTGGTCTGGATGAATTTTATTATTATTATTTTTTGAGACAGAGTCTCACTATGTCGCCCTTGGTAGAGTGCCATGGCATCACAGCTCACAGTAACCCCAAGCTCTTGGGCTTAAGTGATTATGTTGCCTCAGCCTCCCTAGTAGCTAGGACTACAGGCATCCACCACAAAGCCTGGCTATTTTTTGGTGGGAGTTGTCATTGTTGTTTGGAGGGCCTGGGCTGGATTCAAACCTGCCAGCTCCAGTGTACGTGGCTGGCACCCTAGCCACTGAGGTACAGGTACTGAGCCTGTTACTGAGAATTTTTGCATGTATATTCACAAGGAAAGCTCTATTGTTTTCCTTTTCAGTTGTGTCCTGTCCTGGCTTTGGTATCAAGGTGATATTGGCTTTGTAGAATGATTTAGGAAGGATTCCTTCTCAACATTAAGGAATAATTTCTGCAGTACATGTACAAGCCTTTCTGTGGAGAGCCGACAGTGAGTGGCACAGCCCCAGTGGCCTGGGAGACTTTCAAGGAATGACCTCCAGCTGTTTTCTTCCTGCTGAGTCAACATGTTTTTCCTCTTTTTAAAACAACATGTTTTTCTCCCTCTTAGATGTTTTGCCAGAAGTCACATATCTCTTTCTTTATCTAGATAATCTTTAGAAACTATGCAGAAAGCTGTGTGCCCCTTCCCTTTTTATTTCTTTAACACGTTAACAATGTTGTGCAACAGACACCATTAACAGAATGAATTGTTCTTGATAAAGTTATTTACATTTTCCAATCATATTGGAAGACCAAAAATGTTTTTTGTCTATGCTACTTTCTCATAAACAGGCCTGCTGAGATACTATAAAATAAAGCCAATTTTGTATTTTGGCACTCATTGAAGTTATGACTGCTGCAGACCTCCCCATCCCATCCTTGTCTCTTGTACCTCTTCTATCATTCCCCACCATTCCCACTCTGGTTCATTCTCTTTCATGCTGGTTCGTGATACTCTTTTTTTGTAGGTTTGGTAAAATTCAGGTGTGTGACTTTCTTGTTTGAGACTTTTATTTGTTCAAAGGATTTTTATTGCTGTTTCAGTTTTGTTGCTTGATATCAATCTGTTGAGGAGTTCTATATTTTCTTGACTGAGCCTAGGGAGGGGAGTGTTTCCAAAAATTTGTCCATTTCCTCCATGTTTTCAAGTTTGTGATTTAGAGATTTTTATAGTATTACATGATGATATTTTACATATTTGTGTTATCAGTTCCTATTTTCTCTCCTTAATATTAATTGGGCTTATTAGAGGCCTTTCTCTTCTGTTTTTTATTAAACTGGCTGGAGACAAGTGATTTTGTTTATCTTTTCAAAGAACCAACTTTTTGTTTTCATTAATCTTCTGTATTGTTCTTTTGTTCTTGATTTCGTTTAGATATGCCTTGATCTTTGTCATTTGTTTTCTTCTGCTGAGTTTGATATTGGCCTCCTCTTCCTTTTCCAGTTCCTTGAGATTATTGATTAGATTATGGATTTGTGATTATTCTTGATGTAGGCATTTATGACTATTAGTTAATACCTTCTCAAGTATTTGAAAGAAAATAAAATAATTAAATATACCTAACAAAGGAGGTAAAAGACCTTTATAGGGAGAATATTAAAACAGTGAGAAAAGAAATTGTGGAGGATGAAAAGAGATGGAAAAACATGCTATGCTCATGGATTGGTAGAATTAATATTTTTTAAATGGCTATATTACCCAAAGTTATTTACATGTTCAATGCAGGTCTCATTTAAAAACTAATGCCATATTTTGAAGATCTAGAAAAAATAGTTCTATACTTCACATGGAACCAGAAAAGACCCTAAATAGCCAAGATACCCTTACAAAATAAGAACACTTAAACCAAAGGCAAGAAACTATAAGAATCCTAGCAAAAAGCGTTAGAAAACTCTTATATCCATCAGCTTAGGCAAAGAATTAATGAAGAACACCCCAAGAGCAATCACAGCAAGAACAAAACTAAATAAATGGGACCTTATTAAATTAAAAGACTTTGATACAGCTAAGGACAAAATCAAAAGAGCAAATAGATAACTGATGGGAGAAAAGATTCACTTGGTATATATCTAATAAAGGATTGATAACCAGAATATTCAAAGAATTGAAGCAAATCAGCAAGAAATAACCAAATAACCCAATTAAAAAAGTAGGCAAAACATATGAAAAGACTGCTTGATGTCACTTCTCATGAGGGAAACGCATACCAAAACCACAGTGAGATATCTCCTGATTCTATAAGATGGCTCATATTAAAACAGAAGATATCCATGTGGTTGCAGAGAAAAAGGAATACTTATCCACTGTTCTTGGAACTGCAAACTGGAGCAACTTCTATGGAAAATTGTATGTTAATACCTCAAAAATTGAAGGTAACCTACCATTTGATTCAGCAATCCTACTGCAGAGTATGTGTCTAAAGGAAAACATGCCATTTTATAAAAAGCACCCTTGCACTAGAACATTTATAGAAGCACAATTTACAATTACAAAGAAGTAGAAACAACCCAAGTGCCCACTAACACATGAACGGATCTATAATGTGGTATAGACATACTATGGAGTACTATTCAACCACAAAATAATGGCAAGCTAGTATCTTTTTGGACAACCTGAAAGGAACCATAAGTCATTCTTCCAAGTGAAACATCACAAGAGTGGAGAAACAAGTACATGTACTCAGTATCAAATTGGAACTAATTCATCACCAATTAAGTGCCCAATAAAAATTAATTTCAATAAAAATCAAGCTGGGAAGAAGAGGAGGAGGGAATGAATAAATTCCCAAATATTTGGTATTGTGCACCCTATCTTTGTGAAGGGCATCTCATATGTAAAACTTTGACTCAATATGTATAAAAACCAAGTATGTAAACAAAACATGCATACCCCTAATATTCTGAAATAAAAAATAGTGAAAATGGTATGTGAAATGCATGAACAAACAATAAAAGAAATTACATATGCTTTTGTATCTTCTCATTCCTCCAGTTCTCAGTTCCCAACCACCATTCTGCTCTCTTTTTTTTTCTACTTTCAACTTTTTCGAATTCCACATATGAGGTCATGAAGACATGGAAGTATGTGTCTTTCAGTACTTGGCTTATTTTACTTAGCATGATGTCCCCCAGTGTCATCCATATTTTCATAAATGACAGGATTTTCATCCATATTTTTCAAGGCTGAATAGTATTCCATTAGTATTTATTTATTCATTCTTTTTGTTAGTGGATGTACAGATTAAATATGGGGATGTAGATACACCCTCAACACATTTATTTTCAACTCCTTTTGATATAGATCCAGAAGTCAGATTCCTAGATTATATGCTAGTAGTGTCTTTAGTTTTTTGAAACACCTTCATACCATTTTCCATAATGGCTATATTAAATTTCCTACACACCAATAATTTGTAACAGTTCCCTTCATTCCACATCCTATCCAACAGTTATTTTCTTATTATTTATAATAGCCAATGTAACAGGTGTGTTGTGTCATTTTATTTTGGTTTTAATTCAAATTTCTCTGATAATTGGTAATTTTTAGCTTTTTTCATACACAAATTGGCCATTAATAGGCCATTTCTTGAAAAATATCTATTCAAATGTTTCACCTATTTCATAACT